>KZ808882.1:100575-111789 GCA_000696205.2 Oncopeltus fasciatus
TTATTTTATAATTTTTAATTATCAACTCAGAACATACCACTAACTCAAATAGGCTTTAATAATAAATTCAATTAATAAAAATGCCTGGCTTAAAGTAATGATTTTCAAAATAAATTTGTTAATAGACAAAAAAAAAACACCTAAAGAAAAACGTTATTTTTACAGGAAATCACCAACTAGTATTTCACACAGTATTTGATATCTGGGATCACTGTTGGATAAAATTAGTAAATTATTTAAGAAGGTAAAATTGTTTACAGCGTTTAAGAAATGTCCTGACTTAGAAACTTTTTAGAAAATAAATAGTAAATTTTATGAACACATTATCTAAAGAACACAGGAAAGGCAAGATAATTGAGTGCTACAATAGGGGGGTTCAAGTACTAGTAAGTCTTGTTCATTTCTTGCAGGCAGCATATAAATGCAATATTAAGTCGAACTCCTATATTTTGCTGGTGATATTTTTATGTACTGTGGGGCCAATAACATTAATGATCTTCAATAATGCCTACAATATAATTTAAATAAATTACAGGAGTGGCTAAAATTAAAGGTTTTAAACTATTTACCAGCAAAGATGGTCAAAAAAATTTTCAGAAAAAAGTCTATTTTTATTCCTACTTAAATAGATTAATTTTATTTCTTGTTAAATACTTGGTTATAACATTTAACAGAACACTTATGGCTGCCTTACAGTAAAAATCTAAAAGCAGACTGCCAAAGAGCAATCAATGCACTTAAAGTACAATGCAATACATATTGAGGAGCAAACAGTACAATACACGATTATATTATATTGCACTCTAGTTACTTCCAAACTAGATTACGAATGTGTGTTGTATAACTCCGCTAGCCCTAAAACATTGAAATGTTTAGATCTGATTCACATGTGAATAACTGTAGGAACTTTTCAAATCAAGACCTGCTTCAAGAATAATGGTTGAAGCAGGAGAACTGCCTCTTAAATACAGATTGCCCTTAATAAATCAAATACTTCCCAGCCTATTTTATTTCCTTTAATAGGACCTCAGTCTGGCTCTGATACCCTCACTGACTTGACCTTTCATATTTGTTTTATTTTTAATTTATTTAACTGTTTCTCTTTTTCTGTCCCTTCCTGTCACTTATTAAGATCCCTCTTATCACTTTCACAGATAATGTTGACAATTTGTTTTTAAATATATTAATAAATTTTATACCTGACACTAATTCTAATGTTTTGATCTTTTATAAGTATATATACACTTAAATATATCAGAGTTAAATATTAGTTTAAATTTATATTTTTTCAGATAGATTTTTCAGCTGTATTAGATTATTTAACAAAATTTGATTAATTTATCCTTAAAAACATTTAATTTGTAATATGACATACTCTAGGCAACAAATGACTTCTGGAACATGACGTCACATTTTTTAAATACTAGTAAATTAATCATTATTTCTAAACATTTTAGCGTCTAGTAGCAGCCATAGAGTGAAACAAAATAATATCTGAGTTCCTGGTCTATTTTTATTTTTTCAGTTTTGAGAACGTTTTTGTAATTTTATTAGGATTTTAGTAATCATTTTTAACATAGGTTGGTGTCTCAAATGTATTTATAGTACTGAACAAAATATGAATTGATCTGGTTGCTTTTAAATATTCAATACTTTGATATTTAAGTGTTTTACTACAAATGGTTTAAGTTATTGAAATGCAAGTTTTTAAATTGATATTCAGAAAAGTATATTCAACTTTATCAAAATGTAATTTTTTAGGTCAAATCAAGCCTTTAGGTGTAGTTAGAAGGTGAGAATATACATAGAAGTGAGACATAAACATAAGTGTGATCGAGCTTTTTTGGCTAACTCCTTTGGTTTATACAAACATACACTATTAGAAATTTATGGCGTTGAAAAAAAAATTTAAATGATGTTAAAACTTTTATTTTAAGTTATTTAAGACAAATAGATTATATTTAACTTTTATATTCAACAATGTAGGAACTTAAGAAACTAGGGAAAAAATAGGAACTTCTTAAAATCATTTGAATTGAAAACAAAGTATAAAAAATTGGTACATCAATTTACAGCAATACAAAATTTCTGAACTTGGTACCATAATAAAAAGTCTCTTCCTATAAAAGTTTTAAATGAAACTTATATCACCATATGCTGATACTAGGTACCGGTCTTTCCTCATCATTTCTTTTGCTTCTTCAAGTATCCTTAAAAATTAGAAAAATCTATTAGTGTCTTTATTATTCTATACAATTACATATAACTCTGAATCCTTTTTTCATTTATTTTTATACTTATGTTTTGAAATTTGTCTAATTCAGACTAATAGCATATATTCCTTTCTTTTTTTTTTTAACTACAATTTGTCTGATTATTCTTACTGGGAGGTAGAAAAGAAAAGGGAAAATTGTTGGCTCAGATGCTTCTTAACCTTTCATTAAGGATTCTAAGACAAATTATTTCAAATATTATGAAATTTATGTAGAATTTTATCAGAATTAGAGAAGTATTAAAACATCAAGACTGGTGGACACTTATGAGTCAAAATTATTTTGTTATGAGAGTGAAATTACACGTACACACACACATGCATACACATATATAAAGAAAACGAAACACACACACACACACGACTGCGATGTATATAACAAATAAGGTAAACAGGTTTGGTCTCTCTTCACTCCTTTCTAACAAAGGGAGATCAGTCTCCCTAAAACTTTAGGAAATACTCAGCATTTTTTTTTGTGTGTTCACTGTATAAGGTTTGTTTGTTAAAACCATTTTAATTGAATTATCCCTGTCCAATAGTTCAGAAGAAGAAAACAAAGTTTTAGACCACTTCCCTCAATTTTTTTCAAATAATTAAGGAACTAAATAAGGTGGACATGAAAAGCAAAATTTAAATTACATTTGTTAGTTTTTTTAGTTTAATGAACTTTGTTCAATAAAGCTGTATTTTATATGTTAAAAAATATATATATAGAACTGTATAATTTCCTTCCTCCCCAGAAATAGAATAAGTTCATACATAAGTCTATTTTAAATGGATTCTTTGCTATATTTAAATAAATGAATAAAATAAAATTATATAAGATATGCTTGAAAAATATTATGACAAATAATTTATTTTAATCATATTTTAAAGATAAATAGTTCATACGAATGCTTTTTGAGATCCAAACTATATAAATTAATCTTCTGAATAACTGAATAAATTGATAATGACTTAGTATGTTGCTTACCTTCTTTCTTCTTCAGTGTAAAGTCGCTGGTATCCATTTTTCTTAGGAAATTTTTTTATTGTTTGATAAACATTCTGCAGTCTGAGTTTGACTCTTCCTCTAAATTTTCTAGGAAAGACTATTTTTTTTAGATGATAATTCCAGAAGTTATACATTTTTGGGGCATAATCCATGTTTAAATCACAAGTAGAAACATAAGACAAAGAGATTGGTTGACAATGTAGAGTATCTTTCTGATTTTATGAAAAGAAAACAGTGACTAGATAACTGTCTTATCTATTTTAAGTTAAATAAAGGAATTATATAAAGTGAATTGTTGAAACTAAAATAGAAATATTTAAAACACCGATTTAATTCAAAAAGCAACTTAAAATTTGGTTGCTTCAAAATTGAAATATTTTTTTTCTTTGCTTAAATAACATACATACACACACTCACACACATATATATATGTATATACATAGACAAACACACGCAAAATCAAACAAATTTATGTTTTTAATTTAATTAATCCCAGTCTCACGTCAATAAAATAATAATAATAATCTATACTTGAGATGGTCGATTTGCTTCTCCTTCTGAACAACACTACGGCTAACGTATGCTCTGTGTAACTTTTTGTTGTGTCTTACAAATAAATATCTACAGGACATGACAAAGGAGCAATGATAATTAGATACAAAAATAAAATAATAATCTATAAGAAATGCATAGGGAGACTTTGCATTACAAATCAGTCATGAACATTTAATCCATCTGAAAACACACGCCCTCTCGCCTTCATGATAGCCCTAAGATGGCTCACAATGTAAGCTGAAACATCAGCAGATAATAAAAAGTATTCTTTTCTAAAATTGTATTTTTTCTTTTTTTTTTTTTGGNTTATGAATTGATCATCTTACTATGGCTTAAAAACTTGTTTATATTTCTAAACATTTTCTCTACAATTAGTAACTATTTGGGCTGTTTAAAAAAAATAAATAATATAACGCCTAGACCCCCTGTTCTAAGCTGGCACCCCATATAGGTAACTATAATAATTGTGTAAAATAAATAAATTATATGAAGGAATTTTTCTCTTTTAAGCTCTTTTGAAGTATATTGAAGATGCTTATATGTATATGTTATGTATATTTGTATTCCTTTTGTTGCAAAAATATTTTGCAAACTGTCTATGAAAGATGATTACTGCTATAAAAGATTGCAGCTCCTTTTTTGTAACACTAAATGAACTTCATATTCCAGACCCCTCTTATAAATCTCCTTGTTGTCCACAATCCTGTCTCTTTACATTTCCTTTCTGCATTTTTTCTTTTATGCTTTTTCCTTATACATGTTTATATTTTGCTTAAGAACTATTAGTACCAGTGGACATATAAACTGTGTTCCTATGCCCTTCCTCACTAGTTCTGTTTCTGTCAATCCCTACATATCCTCACTCTAGTCTCTTCTATTCTTAACCCATCTTTTTAGCAGTGTATTTTATCCTTTCATTCCCCTACATATTCTACAACCTCTCCAAATTAGTCATAAATCTACTTAATATGTCCCACCTTCCTGCTCCAGGATGGATTCTTTCATGTCATCATAAGAGCTCCAAAAAAATTTCAATGCATGCATGGCCTCCTCTGAAACTTTTATTCCAGTGTCCCTTTGCTTCTATTGAGAGATAAGAGGATGCAAGTCTAGCTTATATAAACCACAATCTGCTCTCGTGGGACATCATCTCCTTGGCTGTTCTCTGGTCACAAGCAAACTTTATTTTATCTTTTGCCACCTTGTTAGACTCCCCTAATATAATCCCCCCCAAAAAACTGCAACTTAACCTTTTCAGCTCGCTATCACAAAATCTACTTCATCTTCTTTGGAGCCAGCTCGCAGTCTTTTCTAATAATCTGTCGACATGCCTATACTGTTTTAATCACCTTCTGTTGAACATATTTCACGCTTTGGCCACACATAAACTTCTCATCCAATATAACTCCTAGGAATTTGACTAATATTTCCTTGGCTATGCTGGTTTCTATGCATCATTTGGTTTCCGTTAAACTCTATTTTCCTTCTGATTAAAATAACTTTTGCCTCTGGGTATACTTTTAAACCATGCTCCATCTTCGGAAGTCTTATTGCTTATGTAAATGGATAATTTCATTACCACCTCTTTGTGCTTGCCAACCACGAGCATATTTAATTATCTGAACATACTATTATTACTTTGTTTATATCCTGATTCGAAATTTCAACTGTTAAATCTGCAGGTGGGGGATTAGTCTACTTCCTTCACTCTTCTATGACTTTTTGTTTACTTTTATAATTTTTTTTTTTTTTGGAAAGTTTCAAAAATTCCTTAAGAATTAACTATTGAGATTGTTCTAATAAAAAAAAAAATTCCCCATCCTATATTCTAGACACTAAAAATTGGCTTCATTAAAAATGTATATGGTATGTGATCTACAGACTCCAGTTTTCCTAAGGAAATTTGACCTGTAGCTTTTAAATGTTAATTGACAGGCTGAGATGGTTATAGAACATGTATCGTTACCGAACTGCAACCATATTTTTGGACTAATGGGAGTAGGGTATTGCCTGAACTGACAAGTGTGACTAATTAAAGAAATTCATTTTAAACTTACTATGGTTTATAAATTATTTTAGAGATCTAAAATTAACGAAATTATAAGACATCAAAAAGTCTTATTCAGCCCCCCCCTCCCCTTCAAATGACCCCTTCAAAAGAAATGTGAGGCCTTATTTCGTTTCTTGAAAGAGGAAATTTTAATTTTTGATTGGCAATTTCTTTCAAAAGAGGTTAAGGACTGTTTATCATTATCTAATGAGATAAACGATTATCATTATCTGGCCATGTTCTTTAAAGAGAGTTGCTGTGCCATTAATCAGAAGTTCTGGGAAATTGACCCGGAGATCATTGCTTCTAAGAGAAATACGATTGTACTTTGTAATGTTGGGCCAAGCAGATTCAAAACTTGGAACACAGAGGATTCAATATAATCTGCAGAAGCCAGTGGTAGCATATGTGGGTTTCAGCTTTTCAGGCAAATTCAGGGTTTGTAGCCACAATCCACTATATAAAAATGTTATCAAATACTCACTAAGCTAATTAGCTCTTAAAAAATATAATAAATCAATACTTTTTTGTTCTATTTTATACCCATCGGGCAGCACTACCGTTAAATTTAAATCGTAAATGCTCGAGGTATTCGACGCTACCATAAGACGAAGTGTGAAAGCCATGCTGGGCCACCCTGATAATACTTTGAATGCAATGAGGGTTCTGGGATTCTATATGTCTTGAAGGGAAATCTCCTATACAGTTTGAATGGCTCATAAGCTGGCCACGTTGAATGACCAATATTGATCAGTTCACCTTCAATTTGAAATATAAGAATGTGCCGGGCGCCTTAAAGGAGATAAAGGTCAACGTAGCATGTCTGTTAAAAGGATCCGTCAGTGCTTACAGGAACCTTGCTGAGGGGGAAGTCCTCTTCGTGGGGCGCCTCAGAGAGGAGGAACGGTAGGAAATGTTGGGCTCATTCCCTCTGTGGCAGAAAAAATGATAAGTAGACCGAATGACCCATGTGATCATGACTGTCCATTCAACATGCACTTTATTATCTGCTAGTGAGGATTCTAAAAGAATAATTGGGGCGCACTGATTTTGCTAGTGGAGCATATAATTGTGTAGAGCATTTATATTTTACAATACAGTATTTATGTTTGAGAATAGTAAATGTAACGCGTCTTTAATTTTTAGAATATAGATTTTAATACATTTTAATTTGTTGCGTTTAAAGTTTTATTTCAGTTTCTAAATTCAGTTTTGATCCCAAGAGATGCTCTAAATAAGGTCCATTAAAAATTATAGCCCTTCCTCACTAGTTCTGTTTCTGTCAATCCCGTTAATCCNTATATATAATATGTCTATAAGTGCTCTAGCATCCTAGGCAAATTATTTTTTAAATATTGAAATGAAATTTAGGCTTCTTTTTGCAAACCACTGGATAGTTTCTTTAATAGCTAAAATTGATGAAGTGGGGTTTGAGGGAAAGCATAAAATTTAAAATCTTAATAACTTCGTTGCAATAAGTATTATATAAGTCGGTTGATTAAGGTGGGCGGTTTTGGCAATGGCTGAGGGGAGGAGGTTTAGAGGAAAGTTGTAAAATTAAATGTAGATAAAATATCTTTGCAATTATTATTGCTTTGTCAATATATTTGTCAACTGGGTTTTTTAAATGTAATTTTGCATAATTTCTGTTTTGTAAAAATAAAAATTGGAAAGGAAGATATTTAGGAGGGTTATTATTATAATAGATAATTGGGTTATTAGTGAGTTCAGCAACTATTAGACCTATACATAATCAGACAATGGGTTGGGAGAAGATCAAATTCATTTAACTTCGCTATTTTTACTGTTTGATTAGAAATTTAAAATATTAAATTTTATTATTTTCCACTATGATTATGTTCACTTATGTAGCATATTTAGCTGTAAATGCATTTATTCCCCAATATCTGTGTACTTTATTATATTTCAGGCCCATAATAATAGAAGATTTTGGCGAATTATATACAAGTATTGAGTGCCTTTTCCCACCACTTTTCTCTCGGTAGGCCTAGTGATAGCCTTAGTTTTTTTTTTTTTTTTTTTTTAAATAATTGTTTTTTTTTTTAAAAGTAAAAAAAAGAAATAGTAGATATTAGCGACTTAGTGTAAATTTTTGAGTTGTTTTTGCTTTAAAATTCCCTCCTTCTAAACCAAATACCGCGGTTGTAGAGTTAGTGTGAGAATCCTCATATAAAAACTCAAACGCAGAATCCTGTTTCTCTATTCGTAAAAGAGAAGGNTCATTTATTCATAATCATGGCCTTCTTTAATAAAATTAAAATAATGATAATTTAATTAAAATAAAATAACTGTAAATATGAATAGTTTACTTTGCTCCTGCCTAATGGAAACTATTTTTATTTATTTTTCTTTTTTAAAAAAAGAAGAAAGATATTTCTAGAACAGTTTTCTAGTCTTTTGTCTTTATTTTTTCATTACCAGTCTGAAGTTTTTGATGACATCATGGCAAACATGCACTTCCTACAGGCCCCAGTACTCCAACATCATTCTTCCTAGACTTGCAACCTTGCCCATGCTCCAACCTCTTAATAACCGCCGGAATGTCTTCCTCCTCAGTCCGAGGGCTCTCTCCTTACCCGGTCACTTCCTCATCACTCAGTTATTACTGAAGAGGTTAACATGTTAACTAAATGACTTTTTCGCGTTATTTGCTAATATCACTAAGTCATCAAGCAAAAGGTGCGACCTGTGGGGTATTAAAGAATGGTTACATACCCCACACTCATCCTCTTAATCCACTCAAATACCCTAGCGAAAATAGTAAAAAAAATAGGTTTAGGGTACTCTAAAATATAAAAAGTGTGAAAAATAAATAGCTTATAACGTACGTGAGTATTTATAAAAATCAGCCATCCAATAAATTAAGAGATCTCTTCAATAAATCTTAATCTTAAAGTGATAGATCATATTATTACTATAATTAATTACTATTTTTGAGAAAAGTACTTTAGAACACGAAGTTATATTTATGCATTTAATTTTTGTCGGTCATCTTTTTTTTATTTATTTATTTTTTTAATCAGAAGTAAAAACTATCTAAACATAATTTAAGTATATAAACGATTCCTTGATGGATTCATAAATAATTTGTATACAAGCATGATGTTAAATCATTGTTATTTTGGATGATTTGATTTCAGGTTTTTAGAAGCTGCAGTACTAATAATTTTAACAAAGAAAAACAAAGAAGAAGACATAATCAATGCAAAAACTTGTGTGTGGAAAAATAAAATTTTTTGCTTTTAAATCATTCAGGTAATCCTCATTAGTCAAATTATGCCTTTAATTTTAAGTGATTTACATGGAAGCATTATAAAAAACTATAATACCTCTTGCCAAAGTCGTACGAATTTAAGTTTACCATTCTCGATGTAAAAAATAACCCGCAAAACATAAAATGTAGTTATTTTGTCCAATTTCACATGTAAATTCCATATGCATATTTCCATGTGTAAATATACATAACATTTATGAAATTGTTACAAGAAATGCTTCACTGTATCCTCATTTACGAGTGTGTAGTGAAAATTATTAGTTCGTTAATGTGCTTCCAACAAGAACCGTCTTTATACAATCCATACATGCAAATACATTATTTGCCATTAATATGTCCACTGTCTCGGGCATATTATCCTACTGTTCGATGCTATTAAACTGGAAAATCCAAAAAAATAAATCTACAGCAGGTCTGCAGTACTTTGTATAAATATTAGTTTTTCTGATACGAAACCGAATTCTTTTTTTAAAAAGGAATTATCTGAGCTTCACTGTAAGGATTTTCATCAATTATAATGACATGGTCTGAATATCGAATATTGTCTTCCAATTTATACATTATCTAAATGTTCTTAAATATTTAATAATTCTATTTCAAAGTGTTTTATTCATATTGAAGTCTGTTTTATTTTGTATTAACCAGTCTTTTAATGTTCTGAGTATGTACTTGAATTTACTCGTTATCTAGGCCCTTAGAATTTCCTGATACAGTAATGTTCAAGTTATCATTTTTAAAAACTTAACTCAGTGAATTGAAAGATGGTGCGGAAGATCGTTGTTATAGAGGAGAAATAGGATGGCCCCTAATATTGGTCCTTGCAGCATTCCCCGATTTAAGGTTTGATTGTTCAACCTGCTGTCATTAAAAGGAAAAATAAGCTTCCTATTTTTATTAAATGGTTTTATTAGGGTATTAAAATTTTCTCTTGCATCATATATTGTGTGTATAAAATCAACATGTGCTTTCGTAAAATGTTGTTGTCCATAATCATCGAAAAGTAGCATTTTACAATTTTTATTTTATGCTGTTTGAAACTTGTTTCATTCTTTCGATACTTCTCTTCTTCTGGTCAGACAGGAGGTGAGGTTTAATGACTAACCAATCCATTCGACAGTTAGTTGATAAGCAACAAACATTTTATGTATAATTTTGAACATAACATATTTTTCTTTTCCTCTATATAGGATTGATGACGAATCGTAGCTAAAGCCGTGTCACGGACCCAATGGGTGAAAAGCATGATTTCCGAAGGAAGAGTCTCTACAACTCGTAGGATTGGACTGCGGTGGCTGTGAGCAAGCAACGACGACTTCCAAGGTGATTAGTCCTAAGTCAATTGCAGTAGAGTGGAACAGTTCTACCAATAGGTCAAGGACGACTCCCCCTCCACGTAACCAATGTACCCCCACTCAGAATCACTTTAGGGACATTTTAACTTTTATCGTGTGTAGAAAGCAACTTTTTTTAATATGCTAAGTTAAATATTTAGAAAAAAAGGTTTGCCGATATATAATTCATTTTTCAGCACCAGTAGTCGTTATTTTCAATTGAACGGATGGAAACATATTATTTTTAAAATATAGTAAATCAATACGGTATTTAAGCTGTTAAATTGCAAGCCCTTGTAATTAGACATTTTTAGAAGTTATGGGAAACTCAAAAGACGCCACGGACTCTTATATAGCCTTATAAATAGGCGCTCACACCTTACATTAGAATATAAACTGACCATCTACAAGACCATAATACGACCAATCTGGACCTACGGTGCAGAACTGTGGGGTGCCGCTAAGCCTTCCAATATCCAACGAATACAATCCTTTCAGTACAAAATTCTTAGAATAATTGCTAACGCTCCATATTATGTGTCCAACTCTACCCTTCATCACGACTTTAATATTCCTTTTGTCAAAGACCTTATCTCCACCCGCTTCAAACTCTTCCATAGTAAACTCCAATTTCATCCCAATCCATTTGCCCAATCCCTGTCGTCGGACTCCAATCCCCACAATCCTCCCCGGCGACTAAAACGGAGATGGCCTCGC
>KZ808882.1:117524-140726 GCA_000696205.2 Oncopeltus fasciatus
TTTTATTCTTCTTTTAGGAGAAAAGATATTAGGTAAATAATCTAAAGGGTTATTTTCACCACCAATGAATATAGAACTGTCATACCTTCCATTGTCCGTCTTCATTGGTTTCTGCAAACCATCTGTTGGCGAGCGCTTTCGGACATTGCCAATCTTCTTGGCCGAATACAGTTGAATTATTCTAGAATACAAACGCAGTTGAATACAGACAGTGACAGTGAACGCATGTATTCGGCCAGATGATGGACAATGTCCAAAAGCGCTCGCCAACAGATGGTTTGCAGAAACCAATGAAGACGGACAATGGAAGGTATGACAGAAAATAAATTAATTAAATACTATACAACATGCAGATCAGTTTTAACAAAAATACAAAACAAAATATCGTTAATTTTAAATCCTGGCGACAGTAGGACAGGGAGATAATTTAGTTTATCAACACACATATTCTTATATTCTTAAATATCATTCTTAATAGAATTTTTTTTTTTTTAAATATCTCCGTTACTAAAGGCGCACTGAGGTAAAATGAAAAACTATTAATAACTGGTCTTGTTTCATATAGTGGCTGTAAATTTTAAGGATCAGGTAAATAAATGAAATAGGCCAACCACTAAATCTCTTCGTTCTTAAACTTCACATTTTCCTAGCGTGTGGTGGGTCTTCTATTCGTACTTCACTACCGTAGAAAGAGAGACCTGGCAATTATCTTATCAAAAATTACTACCCATCAGGAGGAAAATAAAAGGAGGCCTTAACTCTCACAATCTTTAAAACTTGTAGCTGTGAGGATCAAGACCAACGTCTGGTCGACACCTGTACAGAGCTTGGAGATCGGCACTAAATAGTGTCGCAGATGAGTTTCTCCCAACAAACTCCCCGACTAAATTAACTGTAAACAAATACATTATTATATAATAATTAGAATTACATGACCCTAAAGAGAACATAATTGAAAATCGAAGGCAAATTAAAATATTAATGAATTCCTGAATACAAATTTATAAATGCAATTACATAAATATTCACAGAAGATCATATAATATGAAATTACTTCACATCAATTAGACTGAATTTTAAATTAATTTTAAACTTTCAACCCTTAATTAAAATTCTTTTTGGGGATCAAGTTCATAAATAAGGACAATGTCGGGAAAGATAAAAGTAAATCCCAATTTAATAAAATTAAGTTCATCCGTTTTGTGTACGGCGTACAGTGGACAGACTTTTCTGATTATTTTTTTTCTTCTTCAAGTGAACCTCCCTTTCAAACACTTAGGTCAAGGAGGGTGGGGGCTATCTTCAGTTTGCCATCCTATTCTAAACATTCATTGCTTAGGACAAGCATTTATTTAGCGATAAAAGTTAATACAGGGCTTGATTTCGCAGTGCCAGGATTGCGAAACCTAGACGGATCCCATTAGTCACACTAGCGCTCCATTTTCTGTTTCCACGTGTCTTATCGGAATCGTGAATCTCAATGTTGGGGGTCACGGTTTTGATTCTTTAGGACGATTACAATAACTTAGTCAAATTTAATTAATTCATTATGTTGTTACATAAATTAATTAAATTTGATTTATATATCTATAAGTAGATATACATTTTGTAATTGCCCACAATGTTGTTCAATGGCTGTGAGTGGCATTGACATGAGGGAGAGAATGGCCAGGGGCGTAACTCTGAAACTTAGTCACATAGATTAATTTTTTTTTTCTCCTTTTTTTTCCCTGCTAAACCTAAGTGTGCTATTTCTGATTCGAATATTTTTTCAACCAATTGAATTGCCATGAGAAATAATTTTTTTAAAAAATGAAAGAAAAGATCCCGCATCAGATAAGTCGATATGCGCGTTTAGGTTTTCCTTGTCTTATCGTGAAGAATTTTTGCAGAAGGGTCTAGCGTATCTCATCAGAGATTCTGAAAAATTTTACTTGTTTTCTGTGTGAGGCCGTTGATGGTATTTGTATGTTTATGTTACTTTATATTTAAACCCCGGTTTACTACTCCCTGGAAATGTTTACTTGATCGCTTCTTGAGGAAAACACACACTTAATTCATTGAAGAAACAGCTGTTCAAGCTCACTAATTATACTTGCTAGGCTGGCTGCTGTTTTTGAAAAACAGCTCGTCTTGGCCAAGGCAGACAACTTCTGGGTCTTCGTCCTTTTTGTTTATAAACGCCGTAGTAGGATAAGTTAATTATTGCCTGGTACATCCTTCTTAAATCTGCTTAATTAAAAAAAAGCTGTAAAATCGTAATATGTTAAAAAATTCCAATTTGTTCTGTGGCTAAATTTTCACCTAACAACAAATAATAACAGCCAAAAAATAAATAAATAAAATATAACAAGTTATATGGAAAAATCATCAGACAAAATAATCTATTATTCAAAGACTGTAACCTCAGCATTGTAATTATTGATTGATTACATTTTGAATTAAAATTTCATATAAACCTTTCTATTAAATACATGTTTTGATTATTCTAATTACTTAATAGAAATTGAATATTTAATTATTCATTCATTATAATTGTAATTCGTTTAGTTAAAAAAATAATTGGAATTGGTTACTCTATCGAATGCTTGAAAAACATCTAGGGAAGAGGAAATGAAATCTACGACGCGTAAAACTTGTTGGACAGTAGACTGTTTACTTCTGAAGCCGAACAGATGATTTGGGAGGATATTGAAGGGTTCAATAGAAGGCATATTCGAAGACTGATAATTAGTTAAAGGCATATGGGTGAGAGGGGTTAACCCTGTTGGATATGACAGTCTTGAGAGGTAATGAAGAGATGGGCCCTCAAAGACGGTTGTACTAAGGGAATCTATGTGGTCTTTGGGGCGTGATTAATAAACTATTTTATTTTGTATTAATATTATTTAATAATTAGTTTAAATAAATATTATAGAAATATCAAATCTGCAGGGTTGGATGCATTACTTAAGAAATCTCTTGTTTGAGAAGAACTGATCAAGTCAGTGACTATGAACACCAAACGTGGCCATATGATGGTGACTAATTACTACAGCTGTTTTCTTGGTTTAAAAACAATATAAGTGTCGAAGAGAGCGTATTCTCAAGTAAGGTTACAAGATAGTAATACCACAGTAGTTAAGATAAGAATTGTTAGCTGAAATGCACGAAACTCACGAGGGAATCAGTAGAATGAGGTCGAGAGCGAAATCTTACTTCTAGCGGTCGACTCCCTACCTCGGATATGGAGAACTAGACTGTAGGTGTGCAAGTTGTACGTATTGTAGAGACGAACCGATGAAGATAAAGTCGAGAAAACGCTTGAATTCAATCACACGTTCGAACGAGCTCATAAAGACTTTTTAGGATCGTTTAAGGACAAAGCTTTCTTGATGCCTACTTTAAATGGGCAGATGTATTTAGCATCATAACCATTTTGATTAGCGGAAGCAAGGGAATACTTGCTTGTTGCGGTTTCTATGACCAACGGTCATGGAGGGAAGTGCTATCTACAATTTGTCATCACATTCCTAGCATCCAAGGCTCAAGACAAACTTTTATTTATCCAGGACGGGATTTGAAACCACAGAGCCAGGATTGCGAGACCCGAATACCATGGAATACTCATGACTATGCTGGCTTCCCAATGCAAGCTCTACTATGGAAGAGACGTCAGTGAAGTCCGATGCTTGTCGTGAGATCCTGACCCGTCTGTACGTTTTGTAGGAAGCGGTCCGCCGTTGAAGAGTAAAGTGCGAAGATGACAACCTTGACGTGGGGTGAGCTTTCAAAAAGGTTCCTGGTGGGAGAGAAGGGGCCAAAGTAAGTTCACACAAGTCACGCCATTTGGATCATAAAGTCTGATGGGTGAACAGTCTGATAATCATCTGACTTATGGGGAAGGTGATAGATTTAGAATACCATCATGGGTGCAACATTTTTATTTATAAATAAATTAGTATGTGGTTAGTTTTTATTTATTTAATATTACCACAAAAAAAATTAACCTCTAATCTTTATTTTACTATCCAGTTGATTGACGTAAATAATTTTATAATAATTTAATGTTAATTGTACATTTTTTGTTTCGTTGTAATGAATTTTACGTCTGATAAGTCAATTTTTTGAAATTTTTTCTCATTAAATTCAAGGGATCAATTGAGCCCTACTCTTAAGCAAACAAAATTAAAAATTTATCTTTATTGATATTTAATTCAAATATATTTTTAAGCTACATGTCAAATTGCGTTGAATTTGTGGGTTCTAAAGCGTTAAATTTAAGTAAATCCAACCCTTTATTATTTACTAATCTATGTTGCAATTATAACTCTTACCCATTATTTTACTTTTGCGAAGGTAAATTTATAATAACAGTAATTGTGCTTTAAATTAAGTAAAGTGCATTAAGGAAGAATGCGCTCCATAAATTATGTGACTAAGATTAAAACTGAGTAATAAATATAAAGAGTAAAAATGTTCGAGACTTCCACAGTACAAATGAGAAATGGTTTGGTCATAAAATTATAACTATAAAGACTCTCTAAGGGCTTTTATAAAAATAGTTCTAACACAACATAAAATAAAATAAAGCAAAGAATACACAATGAATAATGTTTTATTCAAAGGAAAAATAAGCGGGAAGGTTAGTTAAATTGGATTTAAGAATCATGGATATATTTTTCCACTATAACTACGCTAAATACATTATAAAATTATAAGTTAGCTGAGCTTCCAAAGTTCATTCACAAGATTGTGTGTGAATTTTATATTTGGTGGACATTGATAACAAAGTAAACTCGAAATTCTAAGCAATTTGCGTTTCCTAAATGTTTTAGTTGAAATTCGTCACTGAAAATATCACTTGTCTCAACTGTAGAAACGTTTCAGCTTTCATTCCAAAGAGCTCCGAAACAGTTTTTAAATTTAAAAAAAAATTCGTCACGCAGGAGCTGCTTATGGTGAAATAATGATGATTTTTATATTAGAAACGGCAGCGATATATATATATATATATATGTTTNNTATATATATATTAGAAACAAATAGAAACAGGTAGGAGAAAGAGTGTAGTGAAAAAAGAAAAATATAAAGAGTAAAATTTTCGGAGAACTCGCCCTTCGTCTTTGAGAAGTGATGAGATACTCTCTCTCTCTCACACACACACACACACACATATGGAAGGAAAATAAAGATTAAGGAAGAGGAAAAGCAGACAGTTTTATCTTTTCCTAAGAAGGATTCGTGAAGAATCGAAGACATTTTTCAAAGTCATTGAACTACCGAATATGTCCTCATTACCTTGAGCGAAGTCTGCTGAAGTATTTTTGCTCCGTTCCTTGGGATTGTGTTGTAAGAAAGAGCAACATCACTTATCAGGATGAGCAGGTCATTCACTCGGAAATGCAAAACGACAGTTCGTTTAGAACTTGTTTATGCCATTAAACAATAATTATACAAGTGTAGTTTATTTTGCTTCTATCGACTTTGGCAAAGAAAAAAAAAGTTATGTACAAGGAAGTGCCCACTAATGACTACGGTTGATGTCAGCTGGAAGGAGCGCGTATGCACAGAGAAACATTAGCACCTCGTACGCTAGTGTTCGTCATTGGCTGGCCTAGAATGTAATCTATCATGGGAGTCAATAATATGGCGAAGAACACTCAGTGTATTGTTAGTTCGAAGAAGTTCACACTTTGCATCTATCATGTTTCAGGATTTTTTTTTTATTTGACTGATTTGAGGGATTCTTTTCTATTTGAGCAAAATAATACTTTGCCGCCCCCCCTCCCCCATTGTCACTCATACATAATCAACTCTGAGGATCACCCATTTTTTATATTTTATTTGTTAAACTTTTATTTATTTACTATATTCTGTTGAATTAAAACATTTTGTAATTTGATCACCACAATGAATGAAAAAGGAATGAGATTCAATGTCAATCACATGAGGAGAGAAGGTGACCAATGACACCACTCTCAAATTATTTACAGATTATGTCCCCAGGAGTTCACCCATTTAGGAAGAAAACGTTTTAACCGAAAACACATACGAATTGTGCAAAGAGCAAAGTTCTTTTTATTTTATTCTATTATGTTTCCTTTGAATGTGATAAGATTCAAATTTATATGCCAGTTTTGATTTTTATTTTCTAAGTAATTAAAAATTTGAATAGAACAAAAAAAAAAAATTTTTTTTCTATTGCTACCAAAAATAAAAAATGACTGTCACCTAGCCATCCGTAAAAAATTGTAAACGCTGCAATATATCTAAATAGGAATTGAATCGAAGTCATCTTATGTTTATTTTCAGGTCTCATATTTATTTAAAACAATGTGATTATCCTCACACACACACACACACACACACACACACACACACACACACACATATATATAGTTAAATTCTGAACGGATGATCATATTTTTAGCTTCTAAGTAGGAACTGTGAAAATCTGTCAATACTTTTCAAAAGTCGCGTCATTGTACCACTACCTATGAATTACTTGATTTCCTCTCGAAAAAGCTACCAAACATTTTGATATATTTACAGAACACTATTATTAACTTTAATAGGCTTCATGAAATCCACAAATTGCTTTATATCTCTGGAAGCAGTTGTTGAAAATCCTTGTATAAAAGTTGGCTGGTTTTAGATCCTTCTTATTTCTTATTGGTTTTCTACTATTGCTAAAGAATTAAATCATATCTTTCGGCTCATTATAATTGTGTTATTGGAATTTTCTCTCTTTCTCATTTTGCGATGGAACGCTTCGTTGTTCCGTTTTTCGCGAGTTTGTTTGACATCATGGTGGGGGAAAATGAAATGAAATTGTGTGAAGTGTGTTTTTAGGGAAACGGAAGGATATATAAATATAGGAAGGATCTTTAGATAAGCACCCATATATCTATTTCATATATATGTCTATTTCAATATTATATTCATATAAATTTCATTTGAAGAGATTTACCTGTGATTAAGAATAGTTTTCTTTATTATGTTAATAAAATCCTCAAAAGAAAATTACTTCAGTTAAAAAAATTTGTTTGTAAGACGGTTTTTGTTAAAATTTGTTTATAACTGAAATCGATCATATTATTATAGATAAATTGTTGTTATTATGGGATATTATGTTATTGTTTATTATGTTGTTATGGAAAGGGGCATATAAGAAAACCAAATCGAATAATCGTCATATATTCATTTAAATAGAAATTTGTAGGACCTAGTTGGTTGCCATTTTTTTTTTTTTAATGTTTATGTTAAGAAACGTTTTACTTAAAAAGTAAATTATATACGATATTTTAGGATGTAACTAAAATGTTGATCCTTCATTCTTTCCTTCCGTACAGAGCCTGCTATATTTCATTTCCAGCTGTTAAGATATAATATCTTAAAATGGTGGGTGCCATATGTTCATTTCCTCTACCTCTTATGAAACTTGAGAAATCAGTAAACTAAGCTCCTGCCAGTCGGACTTATTTTATACTTAATTTCTGTTAAGTCCATAACTAAATAGGGCTCTGTAGAAGATATATAACACTATCACTTTTCATATTCTAAGCCTTGCGGGTGTATGTTTGTACGTGCGAGTTCTTGCGTGTGTACCACATTCGCCTGAGTGTATATGTAAATAAAAAAACAAAAAAAAAAAAAAAAACATAATTGTCGTAAATAGAGCATTAGGTCTTTTCGCAATTATTTTACAATGTCTTTTAATGCTCTTCTTTTTAAAATGTGAAAGTAATGTGTTATTGAGGAAATTATAGGTTGACCTTGTTCTCTGTAAGACATGCAGGTAGCCAAATTACTTGTAGTTTGGCAGAAATTTATTCATCCACAATGTAAACGGCAAAGAATTGGTACTGGATTCTAATGCAGTTCGAATGCTTAATTGACATCGCAGAGTCTGTTTACTCTTATTCTGGCATGAAGGAGATTTTGTATGAAATTTTCAATGTACATAATATTTTTATTATTTGAGACCTTTAATTGTAACAACATTATCTTCAGGACCTGCAAAGTATAAATATAATTCATTAATATCAGAGAAGGTTGATCCGAAAAAATACAATTAAAAACATGTATTTTTTATTCAATTTGAGAGTTTTTTTTTGACCGTAGATATTATTATTAGATGTTTTTGTGTTTTTTTGTTCGGTTTCGGTCAAGGTAGTACCACATCCGACCGATCCCAAACAAAAAGATCTAATAATTGTATTTTTTATTACCTGCCGACGTCTTGTCACCTGGATCATGTATTCATGACTGATGAACATTTGTTGAGTAATAAAGATTTGATCCCGTTGGCAAGATGTCCCCTCTCGCCTTCATGACAGCCCTGAAGATGGTTTACATTGAAAGCTGAATCGTTGGCTGATAATAAAAAATACATATTCTTAAATTACATTTTTAAAAAAAATTAACCTTGATCGAACTCCAAAATATTCTCTACTAATAATATCTTCGGTCAAATACTCTCCCTTTGAACATAATTCATTAATACTATTTTAATATACATTTCATAATTAAAACACTCAGACATGAATATGTGTATATCCTATTCACTTGTTAAAGAATAACTATTCAAATTTCGAAAAATTAGTCAAAAATAATTATTTAAAACATTTGTCCTATTATTAATTGTCATATGTTGTCAAATTAAAATATAATAAGACAATAATAAATAAATAATTGCAATATACTCACTCAAATACATAATGAACCACAGTCTAATATACAATAAAAACTTCAGTCAAATGTACATAAAAACTTTTACTACTTACTAATTTTTACTTTATAATAAATAATGGTTAAATAATATTCTTGAAAAGAAAAAGAACTATCAATAGGCCACTTATTTTCTAAATATACTTCACTAAACATGGAGATGATTGCGAGAGAGAATATTACCTGCTTAGTCTCAGATCTGGCTTTTCCCACCGTCTGACTAACTTAGCCAATCTTATTTTAAGGAGTGGGGACGAGGCATTGTTAGAGATGTGATTGAGCGTCCATGTGTCTGTTGGCCTGTTTAAGCGCTCTGGTCTCCGTGGGCTTTTTTTTGTCCAATTCGTCCTCTATCCCTCCCAGAAGGTTCATTTTCAAAACTTTTGGACACTTTTGATGGACTCGAATATCAAAACAAGATTTACCGTGCGAAACGTTATTTAGGTGGCCTTGAAACTCAAGATAACCTTGTGTAACCTTAGACTCTTTTCCTGCCACTTCGTCCAACTTACGACAAACCGCAATTTACACGCGTGATCCCATAAGCTCCCGTTCTACCCAGGGGACTTCTCATTGTATCCTTAATTTTTGAAAAGTGGCCTTTTAATGTTTTTGCAGTTTCATAAGCCACCTGTATTCCACTTTTATATCATTTCGAACTAATTTTTTTTTGGATACATTGTCTAAGTAAGGAATAACAATATGTGAGACCACTTTTTATTTTGGCAGTTCTTTATTATATATCCATTAACCATTACACCACCAGGATGCGTTAGTTGTCTCATTCAATTCCCTCTACACTAGCAAGAGCCTAACCCACGAGAAAGGCGAGAACTTCGTCTTGTATTCGAGGGAGCTGACATTGTCATACATTTTGTCGACTCTCGTTTTTTTTATATATTCTATTCCCNGCCGGCGTGCTTAACCATTACACCACCAGGACGCGTTAGTTGTCTCATTCAATAATGAATAATAATAATTAGTTGTCTCATTCAATAATGTCATCTCCCTCGAGTACAAGACGAAGTTCTCGCCAATCTCGTGGGTTAGGCTCTTGCTAGTGTAGAGGGAATTGAATGAGACAACTAACGCGTCCTGGTGGTGTAATGGTTAAGCACGTCGGCCCGGATAGCAGGAGATCCAGGTTCGATTCCTGGCTGGGACAGATAGTTTTTTATATTCTATTCCCTCTCATTAATTGTTTGTTTATTATATATCGTTGTGCAAACAATATGTAGTGGTTTTAAACCAGAAATTATATTTACCTTTAATTTCAAATTGAGAGATTAAATTTACACGTAATTTAGTAGTCAATATAGTATACTATTCAAGATAGTCCTTCATGAGAATGTAGTACTTTTCAATATTATGGCAACGTTTATAAATTAGTGAAAGTAGCTATAGATGGTACCTGTTAACTTTTCACAGAATAAGACACTGTCATTTGTGAAAGGGGCCTGTGCTATGGTTATTTTAACCTACAGGAAAAGAGGGACTATCTACATAACATATTGCCATCCCATTCTAAACATCCATGGCTCAGGACATCTTATTTATAGATAGGTCCTTGTCCAGGGTGAGATTTGAACCCGCGACGCCAGGATTGCATTCATGAGCTACCCTAGCGCCCCATAAGTCTTTCCTTCAAGTAAGGCATTATATATTGACGTAAAGATCAAGAGATTATTAGTTTCAAGTATATTCTTAAGCCAGACCAGTCCCAGATATACATATATAAAGTTACTTACGGTTAATAAATTACTTAATGTGAACAAATAATAAACTAAATATACTTATTTAATAAGAGGCTTCAAGATAAAGTGTAAGATAATAAAAAGATAAAGAGGCTTATATATTATTTGCTATATTACGACCAGCCCGGCACTCACTTTTTTGTTTTTTCTGCCTCGTTTATTAGTAAAAGTGATATATAAAAAATTTGCTATGAAACAGCAGTCCGTGTGCTGTGGTGGTGTGAGTGTAATTGGTACACCACCTATAGCGACCCTTTTACCTATAGGTATGTGCGGGTTATGGTGACAGTTAATCTTCGGACTTGTGCTCCGAGGAGCTTTACAAAGGAAGTAACCGGGGAGGCATAAACGGCGTTTATATGAAGTATGACACACGTACACAGGTGTGTCATTGAGAACTCAAATCTAACATATTAAATCTAATATTATATACAATATTTACTTATGTACAAATTGAGCGGGGAGTCATTCCGCTGTATCGACGTAGTTGGCAGTAGATTCAGATCCCTGCCAACAGCTTGGTAGTTGGGGTGGTAGTATATCCCTGAACAAGGGATTATGACATTTTTAAGGCTGTCGTAGAACTTGACATGCCTCCTACGCAGGATGTCTCGTGTTGAGGGGAGTTCAAGTTCCTCGTGGATGTGGGAGGTCTTGGCGCGCTGGAGAGAGGTCCCTCGGACTTTCTTCCGTAGCACACCATTTTGGAAGGACTGAAGTGATTGAAGCGTGGATGGAGCCAACCACTTCATGAGGGGCGCGCCGTAGAGCAGTATCGGCCTGACAACTGCTTTGTAAACCTGTAACTTAAGTATAAGTGACAGGTTCTGGGAGCGTAGTAGGTGGTGTAACCTGTAGGTTTTCAGACGTGTATGCTTGATTCGTGCATTTACGTGAGGGGTGAAGATCAGATGACAGTGGAGGTGAATTCCCAGGTAGGTGATCCTAGTGGAAATCCTCTGCCGTTGTCCTCCGATGGTGAAGTGGGTGGGAAGTCTGCCCTTCTTGATTTTCCTGAAGCACATGATGACGGCGTCAGACTGATTCAGGGCTGGCGAGCTGCTTTTATAATCTAATGGACTTGTCGTGAAGGTACGGGAAAGGGCTGGAACATTTTCATCTGAAATTCCCAGAATGCCAACTTCTCCTCCCAAGACGAAGGAGGCAGCTGTTATCCTTTAATTTCCCCTCTTCCCATCCAGGTCGGTTCAACACGCCACCTGCTCTCTAGTATTTAACAGTAGTCATTCCGTAGGAGGTGAAATACAAATTTTAAAAATGTTTTAAATTTTTTTTTTAATTTAAAGAATGGTAGTTGATCAAATTTTATGTTATTGAAATAAAAACGCCTCTGGACGTTTCTGGGCATATAAAACCTAACAATTTCATAAAATCGATTCAATTCGATCGAAAGTGATTAAGGGAAGGGCCACGAACGCGCGGACACACACACTCTCACACATATTAGGGATGTCTCTATTTGGTAGTGAATTTCCACTTGCAAGCAAGTTATTGTTAGCGGCCGCCTAGTATGGCTGCCTAAGCCACTCACACCGTACTACGTTGCTTGTGCATGTTCACCTGTCGCAAGCGTACAAAGTGACACCGGTTAGGGTTGAGGGGCTGTCTCCCACCCCCTGCGGTCTAGGCAGCCACTCACACCGTACTACACATCTTGTGCATGTCCACCTGTCGCAAGCGTACAACGTGACACCGGTTAGGGTTGAGGAGCTGTCTACCACCCCCTGCGGCCTAGGCAGCCTCTCACACCGTACTACACATCTTGTGCATGTCCACCTGTCGCAAGCGTACAACGTGACACCGGTTAGGGTTGAGGAGCTGTCTACCACCCCCTGCGGCCTAGGCAGCCACTCACAGCGTACTACACATCTTGTGCATGTTCACCTGCCGCAAGCGTACAACGTGACACCAGTTAGGGTTGAGGCGCTGTCTCCCACCCCCTGCGGCCTAGGCAGCCACTCACACCGTACTACACATCTTGTGCATGTTCACCTGCCGCAAGCGTACAACGTGACACCGGTTAGGGTTGAGGAGCTGTCTCCCACCCCCTGCGGCCTAGGCAGCCTCTCACACCGTACTACACATCTTGTGCATGTCCACCTGTCGCAAGCGTACAACGTGACACCGGTTAGGGTTGAGGAGCTGTCTACCACCCCCTGCGGCCTAGGCAGCCACTCACAGCGTACTACACATCTTGTGCATGTTCACCTGCCGCAAGCGTACAACGTGACACCAGTTAAGGTTGAGGCGCTGTCTCCCACCCCCTGCGGCCTAGGCAGCCACTCACACCGTACTACACATCTTGTGCATGTTCACCTGTCGCAAGCGTACAACGCGACACCAGTTAGGGTTGAGGAGCCGTCTCCCACCCCCTGCGGCCTATACATAGTTGTGCCGGGGGGTGGTGGGGGTCAGTCCAAGCCAAGATGCCGCCGAATCTGGATCGCCAACGTACTCTCCTCCTCCCGCTCCCCAAGAGCCCTGCTGTCAACCTCAGCTTCCATGATCTCCGCCTCTCTGTGCCCGTCTCGCCCTTCACATTAGGTCAGACATCTCTAATCCAAAGTCCTTACCAACATTTTATATTCTGCTCATTAATTAATAAATGCTAAAATATCATATACTATTTTTAAAAGTCTTATCAGTAATGAATTTCATAATTTTCATGTTCCTCTTCTTTCATTATTACTATGTTAATTATTTCAATTCCAAAGTCAAAGAAAACCATAATTATTTTCGTACTTAAATCGGTCATAAAAATATCATTAATTAAAATTTTGTCTCTCTTAAAAAATTTAAATTATTTATAAAAGTATTTTTGTTGATACTTATAATGATTATACTTACTATTTTTTTTAAAGTTTAAGATATATATTTAATATTAATTCGGTTTTTGACCGTAGAGACTATTAGTAGTTATTTTGTTAGGATTAGGCCAAGATAGATCCAANTGGATCTTTCTTGTCCGAACCCCCAACAAAAAAACATTTACCAACTAATATTAATATTTCACCACAAAATTAATTTTAAGGATATTTTCTTATACATAGTTTTTATCATTCAATTTAATTATCCATTCGTTTATGACTATACATAAATATAAGTCAATCGATGGAATGGTTATTATTCCTCATTAGTAAAATATCAAATTTTTATATGATAATAATTTTTTTTAATTGACATTCACATTTTTATATTCTTTACCAAGAAAAACTTGTCAATTAAATATTTTCAATCCGGCTTTATTTAAATATTTTGGACAGAATTAACCCAATTTCCTGTTTTTATTACCAAGACGAAGAAATATCTACAAAATGCATAAAAAAAACAAAAAAAAACATAAAGAACAAATGGAGAGTTTTTTTTACCGTAGATATAATTATTAGATGATTTTTGTGGGGGTTCGGTGAAGGTAGTAACTCACTAATTTGTAGGACCTAGTTGGTTGCCATTTTTTTTTTTTAATGTTTATGTTAAGAAACGTTTTACTTAAAAAGTAAATTATATACGATATTTTAGGATGTAACTAAAATGTTGATCCTTCATTCTTTCCTTCCGTACAGAGCCTGCTATATTTCATTTCCAGCTGTTAAGATATAATATCTTAAAATGGTGGGTGCCATATGTTCATTTCCTCTACCTCTTATGAAACTTGAGAAATCAGTAAACTAAGCTCCTGCCAGTCGGACTTATTTTATACTTAATTTCTGTTAAGTCCATAACTAAATAGGGCTCTGTAGAAGATATATAACACTATCANAAAAAATAATAATTTAGGAAAAAATGCTATTACGTGAACTAAAAAAGGACCACTTTAAACGGTATTCTATAAGATATCGTATCATACGTCAATGTATTGGATATTGATTGCGGCATCTCTTGTTCCGACCTTGCTGTTTGTTGGTATGGGGAATATTCAATTGTCAATCCCAAAGTTTGTATTTGTTCGGGGGCCTTTGTTCCCGCCTTCGTCTCCGTCTTTTGTTTCAAGATTTATCTACGAAATTTAGGATTCAGAAGAACAACAATAATTAAGTAACAAAGTAAATTTCCGCTTATAGCTTATTTATAAACATGGATAAGGAACTTTTCCTTAAGTTCAGTTGTATAATATTTCAATTAATAATTATTAATCTTGAATGTCCTAAACCTTTGCAAAAAAGTATCCCTTTCAATGCTTCAGTTTCTTGTTATCGTTACTTATTGAAGACAGAACTTCAAATACGAACATAAAATTTGACAAAAAAACCTTCTAATTACTCCTTTTCTGAAAACTACTTAGTTTAAAGAAATACAATCATAATACAACATTATTGAGAAGGCACTAAATTAAAAATATTAACTCATTGTGAGAAGATCTCTATATTTTCAGTCTAAGTTCTAACTCTGAAGTGCCTCTCCCATTATATCGATTTTATGACATTTATATCATAACAAGCCATAATTTTTGTGATATGTTCAATAAAGCATGAAATTGAAGCATATAACTATCATTAACTGGGGGGGGAAAAATGTATGATCTCTTCAGAATTAGACATCCCCCAGAACCGATTTTGTCCAAGAACTCTCGTTCCCTCCAAGTACACAACAAGTAGTGCGTTTAAATAAGTTTTGATTTATACAAACGACCTGTGATGGGTTCAGGAAACTATAAAGTGTTTAAAATTGATTAAATAGCCTTCTCTTTAAAATTTATGCATATATGTCTGTTCATACTCTAGCGTCCGCAATTTTTAATAGAAAGAAACCAAATTCAGAATTTAATCTTTTCTATTGTTAATCATATGACGAGTTCGTTAATGGCTGAATTTGATTGAGAATGAGATGGGAAGACTTAGTGGGATATCGGAATTTTAAATTCGTAATGTCATTGTTATTAATAGTGTTACGTAAAAATGTATGCAACGTAATTGGTTTGAAACGTGATTTTCTATCATTAATATTCTACAATTTTTTTTTTTCGAAAAAAAAAAAGAAGCTTGATAAGGCAAATATTTAGGAACGTAACAGCGATAGTGAGGTTCAACTTTAACTTTAATGTTCTTTAGCCCTTCAATTTTTTAAACACACACACACACGTATATATTAATTTATATGTATTATATGTACATTAAATTAATGTATTTAATTTAATGTAATAAATCATATTTAAACCACTTCTTTATTTAGGCTTTCTAAGACATCCTATTTTTAAACCATTGGTTGAAGTAGGATGCATGTGACTGGAGCCTTATAGGAAAATTGAATGAGGGTCAATATATTCCTTATTATCTTTGTTACGACAAAAATGTTGGAGAATTTTATGGAATTAAAATTTTTAGAGTATAGTAGTTCACAGAAAATTTATTTTTTTTAATGTCTTAGAGAAGGATATGGTTTCTATTGAAATATAATTGTTACCTTGACTATTTTTAGTTACAAAAAACAATATGTTATGCAATAGACGTATTTTATAAATTTTTTTTATTTATATTTTAATGGTAAACGTTTATTACGTAAGATGCTTATGAGTTAGGGCTAAACCCTTATTTTGAACTATATAAATCAAATTCTGAATTTCTGTTAGTCCTTTTCTTCCGAAACCTCTGATTAATTCGTTGTAGGTTGAAATCTGACAGGAAGTAAGGTGGTCTTGGCGGAAAACCAATTTTAATATTTGTCAATAATTTCGTTATTATCAGTTTTACGAAAACTGTAGAACAAAAAAAATGTAGAACCTAACGGGTGGAAAATTTATTTTCTTAATGTTTATGGCCCTAAACAATTTCACGAAAAATATATTCCAAAGAACTTTTGAAGAAACGTAACTGAAAATGTTTACCGTATCCACTACTCTTCTTTTCTTGATTATTTACTCATGTTTACACCCATCTCTTATATGCATAGAAACTCTTAGTTTATTTCAGTGAGGGTCATATATATATATTTATACACATTCTTCGCTCGTCCTTAATATATTTGTTGTATATATGATTTCAAACTTACCTTTCTTGTTTTCACTAACTTTTAAAGTCTTTAATTAAACTAATATACTAGTATACCATAGAAAATGATGAAAACCATTTCAATTTACATGTAAATAGATTCATTTATGAAAATATCATATCTGAATTTAAACTTTATTTTTTAAAATTATTAAATGAACTATGATAATAATCATTACGTTGTGCTTACAATCTCGAAAAGAATCCGCAGTGGGGAATATTTTTGTTTCAAACAAATTTCATCATCTATTTATCGTTATAAGGATAATATTTCATAATTAATTACTAGTAATTTTTAGTTTATCTATTATTCGTGATTTATTTAAAATTTTGTTATCAAGCTATTTATTTTTTAGATTTCATTTTAAAGAAATTTAGCCAAATTATTTTCGGAAAATATGTTCTGAGATTGTTATTTTGAAAATAAATAAAATTGATTGTTATGCAAATTAAAATAAATAACAATTTGTATTTTTCTTGAAATTAATTAGGAAATCTATTATCCGTTTTATGAGATACTAAAGCTAAGCTTTCATATACCTCAGCAGTGTAAGTACCATTAACACGTTTGACGATTTATGAGTAATATTTCATTGTTAATAGAGCTGGACATATTTATTGACATGAGGTTCCTTGTATTTTATAACGTATAATTTTAAAAATGAAAATTTGGAAGCCTAATTTTAAAAAGGATTGATAGACTGAGGATAAAACGCTGAAATAACAATAAAAACCTCGGGTCAGTCTCAAAAGAAAACCACTCCATTCATTTTATTGCATTTCATGAATTATCTATATTTTTCCTAATAATGATTTTTGGATTTAAAAAAATAAATAACTAGCTTGACCAAAGACACTATTACTTAGGTATGTAGATGTTTACTTCGTCCGGACGTGGTGGTAAGTCTTTTCTCTGAGTTAATGCATTTTTACTCCAGAGGAAGGCCGTAAAATGCTAAATCATTGAGGATATTTAAAAAGAAAGAAGAAAGCAATCAAAAACCAAGCTACGACATATTGACGTCTCTAAATAGCGAATAGTGACCATAATAGGATTTGTTTTTCGCCAAAGAAATAAGGCACATTGTTAATATTAGTGAAAAATAGTAAAAATGAGAAAAATTGAGGAATATTATTGTTTACCTTCAACCTAATTAACTAGGATAAAAGATAACCTAGTTTATTTCTTAAGGGAAAGCGAAAGGTCAAAATAAATGACAAAAATCAGACAACATTTATTTATTGCCCATCATGTTTCATTCCCTAGACGTCTCTTCATGAGCTTAAAATATTTAGTATACAATTTGTCTAGTCTTTACGTTGTGTTCGAAGCGGAAGATCCATTTTTTAAACATAATTATTTTAAACGCTTCAGTAGAGAGATGGAATGGGAATTTACGATAAACAGTAATAGACATTATGCATGACTGAGATAACTGTGATTGTAATATGCAATTTCGTAAAACCCGGACATTAACTTTAGAGACTATTAATTGACATATATAACTTGTTAGGGAAATACTTTGTGTCCGACATTCTGAAAGAATTTCAATATATGTCACTGGGTATGTAGTCTTCGTTTAGACAACCGTTATTAAGTCTTTAATAGACTTCTGCAAGCAATTGAACTATTTTAATAAATATGTGTGTGGTTTTATTGCTGTGTATGTGTGTGTGTGTGTGAGAGAGAGAGAGAGAGAGAGAGAGAGAGAGAGAGAGAGGGAGACTATATAGCAGACATGTAAGATGCTACACAAGTTGAATCAATTAATTTCGAGGAAATCATCAGGATAATAAAATGTATTTTTTTTATTTAAAACAACAAGGAGTAAACATTTTTTTCTTCAAATTTTATTGTAAAACATAACCCCTCAATTATATCCTTTTCCACTGTTGTTACTTAATATCTAGTTCCGGTAGGATAAACTGCAAANATAATAGTTAAATAAGAAATATACAATAACTTATATAAGAAAAATGTACTTGTTTAAATTAAGGCACACTTAATACAGTTTAATGAAGTGAGGGTCGATGCCGCTTGGGAGAAATATAGTTTGTTAGAAATGTTGATGACTATTGGTAGTAAAAGATTGTTGTTCAGTTACTAGAAGATGGATTACTTTCAAGTGAAGAGTGTAACTGAGGTTCTTGGGTTATTCTTATATGTACGACTTAACGGACTGGACAGAACCTTTCACGTATGTAACGACCTTAAGAGAAGGTGATGTGGGGATAGACGTAATTTAACTTGTTCAAGAAGTTGGCTTCCACGATCTCCAAGAATATCCATAAATAATTCTTCCGAGCTTCACCATGTAGTAGATTTTTTTTTTTTTTTGCCGAGCTTTCACACACCATGTTAGTGCGAATGAGCAAATTCTCAGCCCTGAAGAAGATCACATGATGCGTAAGAACTCGACAAAAAGTAACTTTACTAAATGGTATAGCCCGGAAGAAGTATTTATGGACGTCACTTAACTTGTTGAGATGGACAAATTACTGCATGATAATATATAGTGCGATTAAAACAATGTTGAAATCACTTTAATTTATATTTATTGAGCAGAATTTATAGAACGAATAATTATAAACTAGTATTACGAATATATTTTTATCTTTATGGATTTTTATCTAGTTTACTGAAGATGCATTTTTTATGGGACTGCTAAATTTATTAAAGCCATAAAAAATGTGTATAGGAAATTTAACGTATTATTCATTTACTCTTTAATCTTCTGTTTTTTAAGTTTTATTTAACTCGAGCTTTATTATGTAAATCGCGTGTTTTTTGTAATAAATCAAAATATTTAAGAATGTAATTCAGGCAAATTTTCAAGTATCGCCTTTAGTATGAAGGTATTAGTTAATTTATTGCTCGAAAGGTGTATGAATATAGTCTGTAGCTTTCTCTCCATGATATGTATTATAGTGTTATATTTTCGTTCTGAATTCCGGTTCCCAGATCTTAACGGGGAAGACCGTTTTGTTTGGCGTTTCCTGAGTCTAAAGAATAATTTTTTAAGCCATGTGTGGGAAGTGGGTATGTACGTGAGAAGAATCTCTCCTCAGAAAATACATAAGATTGACTAGTTCCACATCTGAATAAATTCTTGTTCGTAAAATAAATTCCTACAATGACCTTTGGTGTTATTGAAACCTCTTGCTTACTATTGCTAATTTCGATCGTGTAACAATTAGTTTAATTATTTTATTTATAACTAATAATTCATTACTATTAGAAAAAAAAAGTCCATTCATTGAAATATTTAAACTAAGGAGATTTTTTTGTGACTTACTTTCATTAAATCTTTAAAAAAAGTAAGAGAAACTGACTAATATGACCTTTGAAGCCGATAGTGATAAGGATGTTCTAGTAAACCAGCTGAGGCTGGCTAGAAGGTGAGGAACAATGGTGATTCAACCTTCAAAAATAGTTTATTTATCTTTTTAAAAAAATCTTAGATTATGAATTTAAGTAGTATCAAGGTTTCATTTCGCTCTCTTCTTCTGTTTCATTCTAATCACTTGCAGTTTTTTCTGCTGTATGCTTGTATGCTCAATTTGTTTCTTAATGTTTTATAAATTGTCACCTGTATTAGTGACCATTAGAATGTGATGATTTCGAGTGAAGGACCCCGAGTAAGTTAAGTAAACAGGTATTTGAGAATCGAACGTAACATTACTTAACTTTATAAAGCATTAGTCTTACTTTTTATGTCAAAGGATATTAGAAATAAATAAATAAAATTTTCTCGGTCATTTAGGTAAACGTTTAACTAAATAAATAAACATTTCCCCAGACGATAATTATTTTTACTCAGTGTGATTCAGTGTGCAAATTTAAATTTTGGAATCAAACAACGTATAAATATAATTTTGTACCCGTTTGGTGGCCTTAAATTGAAGATGACCTTTTACGGCGGAAAACTCTGAAATTCAAATAAATAAAATTCACGAGAGGGAATAGAATAAAAAAAAAAACTATCTGTCCCAGTCAGGAATCGAACCTGAATCTCCTGCTATCCGGGCCGGTGCACTTGTCAGTTATGCTACCAGGACGCGTTAGTTGTCTTATTCAATTCCCTCTACATTAGCAAGAGCCTAAGAGGGAATTGAATGAGACAACTAACGCGTCCTGGTAGCATAACTGGCAAGTGCACCGGCCCGGATAGCAGGAGTTCCAGGTTCGATTCCTGGCTGGGACAGATAGTTTTTTTTAAATTCTATTCCCTCTCATTAATTATTTAAAATTTACGTGGGATAAAATACCACAACCAAATAAAATATTTATAAATCAAATAAATACATGGTGGGAAAGACAACTTGATCATTCATTTAGTACTTAATCATAAGCTAAGTAGTCCAATTGTTAAACTATTTCGAAGATAAGCCCTAAAAACGAGACGATATTCCTCAGGCAAAAGTTATTCTCAGTTGATATAATTCTTCGTTTACATTCTGAACAACGATGAAGGAGTATACTTTTGGGTCTATATACGTGTGACACGCCTCTGAAAACCATATCAGGGCTACATATGTTAACTCCAGCGTCTCGGAGTAGTCCATAATGGAAATATCTACGAAAAAAACCTGTTCAACTTCACGTTTTCAACATTTTTTTCTTTGGCTCACACTTTTTCTCGGACTAGTGGTGCCAGGCCGTCAACACCCTTCAGGCTATTTACAGGAGTGCCGCAATCTTAAACGCGCCGAGGTCCGCCTCCCTCCGTTCGGAATACGGTTAGGAGATAATTGACTGTGTCAGATATGAGCACATCGATGGACGAGGTTCTGTTCGAAAGATTTATAATATATCAGGCTTACATTTTACAGTAAAATATCTAATTCTTTAAAATTCAAAATATGAATACAAAATTCGATTGAAGCATTGTACTTTTGTATTTTTCGACCCTGAAGATGGATTACATTGTAGGCGGAAATCTGTACTCATCACTGTATCACTTCGACCCCTGATGTGCTAACACTTTCTTCAAAATTCTATGTAACGTTTTAACTATTCAGGGAGAGAGAGACTATGAGTTTGTAGTCGCCTTAATACACATGTTCATACTTATCGATTTATTTAGATTTAAATCTTGGTTTCTTTTATTTCCCGAAAAATCTAGAATGGAATTCCAACCCGTTGTGTCAAGTTTGTGAGTGATGTCTATGATTCTTTTTTTCAAATCGTTGGACTAATTCTTTAACGGCTGAAATCGATGGAAGTGAAGGTGTGGGCTTAAAGAGAGATACAATTTAAGATCGTAATATTTTTTTTTATTATTAGAGCGACTAATAATATGAACAACGTAATTTGTTTAAAATGTAATTTTACGAATTTATATTTTTTACAAATTTTACAAAAAATACATATTAAGTAAAAATTTAAGAATATAACTTCAACGGTTAGGTTAATAGATAACTCTTAGTTTCTTGGGTCTTATTATTTTTAAAATATATTAAAAAAATTCGATAAGTATGCTTTGTATTCTAAACTGTTGAATAAACGTAGTTTTTTTGAAATGTGATTTTCTAACATTAATATTTTATTATATTTCTACGTAAAATGTTTATTAAGAAAAATATATATGAATGTAATTAAGGGTTAGCAGGGCTCCCTTATTTATAATATAGAAACTAAATTCGGTAAAAAATTTAAAGAAAAAAGTAAAATCAGGATGAGGAGGGGTTTAAAAGAAGACCGAAATTCATAAAAGTAATGCATATATTTGGTTGGTGTTATGAAAAAATGTTTCGTTCTTGATAGGTGTAATATTTAAATATTTAACATTTATGTTACACATGATTTTTACGAAAAACGGTTATTAAGATATGTATTTTTTAATTTAACATCAAACGTTGAGCGCTTACCCCATTCTTTATCGTCGACCGTATCTGAGCTTGCCTTAGTGATCTCACATTTTACAGTCATTGCTCTATCCGACTTGTAGGATCAAATAAGTGGTATTTACACTTAATTATGTCCTTTTTTAATCGACATAGGATCTAGGGTTTATTTATCTTCTGCTTGACCTACCGAAAAATAAATCTGAAGGCCATTGTTAATGTCTAGTTCTATTTTCAGCTGAAAAAGAAACTGTCACACCATTTTCCATCTAAATGTTTAGTTATTTTTAAGTAAGACCATTAGTGGCATTCCAGCCCCCCTCATAACTTAACCTTGGGATCGCTGGTCTATGGGGAAAGTATGTAAGAGTCCCTGGCTGAAAATGTATTTAGAGCTTATGTGTTTATTAGTTTTTTTATTTTTGTTTTCATATTGTTTTGTTTTTGTTTTTATTATTATTTTTTGGCGAATGGCCCGAGGTAAGAGATGCCCTTTAGATTTCTCTAGACAGGAGTACGCGTGCTGGATCCTGAAAGCCGGTTGGTCTAGCGGTCTCTCTGCCAACGCCCCACGTGGTTGTCCTGATCTTGGCCTTCTTCCTTGGCGACCGTCCGACTAGCCTCGTGCGTCACTCCCGCAGCCATTAGTGACTCCAGTTTGGATTTGCTTATTTTGATGTCTTGGAATGTTAACCTATGTTTTCCACGGTAGAGGTTAATGGTTAGCTCATGTCAATCATGAAATGTGGAAGTAATTGATTGAAGCGAGACAATTCTTCCTTATTGAGGAAGAAATTAGAGGATTCCTCAAAATAAAATTTGTTAAAATTAATTCAAAATGTTATATATATAAACCAATTTAAGCTGCCTACTTCTCGATAAAA
>KZ808883.1:47950-58031 GCA_000696205.2 Oncopeltus fasciatus
CATTCTCTTTTCAGCCCTGAAGAAGCCATCACATGATGTGCGAAAGCTCGGCAAATAAGAACAATTTGACTCGGTCCAACCCGGAAGATGAAATGGTAAATATATTTTTAATTTATTTTTTTTTCAATAATCTCTATAGTAATCCAATACTTGTTTGCTGGAGATCACATGATCTCGAACCCTTTAGGAGGCCATACCATTTACAATCATAATTCTCTTGGGATTAAAAATTAAATTTCCTCTTACTTACTATTATATTTATTTACTCATATTTAAAATTTTTTGAATAAAACATAGAAAATTTACTTAGACTACGCAGTCCCTGAGTGGTGATTTTCTTTCCTGAGTGTCCTTAAATCCATGTTCCACTTAGAGTCCAGGTGTGTGGAGGACATTACTACTCAGCTGATACCCGCCGAGGTAACTAGTACTCTTGGCTCGCGGTAGGGGTCCTTCGCCCCCCCCCCTCATCTCCAGCCCATCTTCTACCCTGTTATCTCTCCTACTTCTGGAGTATTAGCAGCTGATGAGGATCTCTCTCTCTCTTCGTCTAGCTCCCCGCTGTCTTCTGAGTGGTTTGCAAATAAGCGAGGGCCCCTGCACGCACACACACACTCAGACAGACAGCCTCATTTGTGGCGGAGTTCTCCCAGTCTGAGGATTCCATCTCTCCCAGAGACATTAATGAGGGTGATGTTAGGAGATTTCCCATATAAATAAGAATAAATGGTGAAATATAATTTACAAGCCGGAGAAATTGTAGTGTACTTATAGTTGACACTAGACAGGTCAGGAAAGAAAGTGAGTTAGCATTCACCCCTTGTAGTAACATTCATAAATTTCTTCCTTAACAAGAGATTTTCTTAAAACTTTTGGCAAATAAACGATTGAAAATTACATTTTACACACATCTATTATGTCATATATAATATATAACATTTATATAATATAATTTATTTATGCATCTACATTTATATATAACATTTACATCTATTATGTCATATCTTGCAACTCAAGTAACTCATTTACTGTTTATTCTCTCACATCCTTTAATTTTCTTATTAGATGATTTTAGTTGGGGTTCGGTCAAGGTAGATAAAAAAAAAAAAATCATCAAGGTATATCCGGGCAGATAATCTTTTAAAAAAATTAATTTTTTAAAATTTGTATTTTTTTTTGGATCTACTTAGACCGAACCCCAACTAAAATCATCTAATAATAATATCTACGGTCAAAAAACTCTCCTTTATCGTTTACTATCAGTGAGTACTTATTTGAAACAAGTATGCGTCCCCGGAAAACGTTTTATGACTCGAGATTTCATTGAGACATATGCCAATAATAATTAGATGAATAAAAAAAGCTAAACTATTAAATACATATAACAAATATACTAAATAAATTATATATAAAGAACTAAATAAACTTTTCCGTTTATATTGAAACGATTTTAAATACTGCTTTTAAATACTTGCAATGGACAACCTATGAGTAAAACGATTAAAAACAAGTTTGTTTTATTTAATTATTTTAAGAAAAGTATTCTGTCTTCTATATGAAAACAGTTATAAATAATAAAAATAATTTTAATAAACTCCATTGAAAAGGTACACATCAATATATAACTACATTAGTAACCTTTTCTTATAAATTATTGAGTAACATTTTCTTAGAAAATCCGAGCGAATTATGTAAAATTAAGTATATTTGTAGCTAATTGTGGAAAAGAACACTGTCGATAAGTAAAGCAATAAGAGAAGCATGAAGTTCGACATTGCTAAGTTATCAATATGACACAATAAACAATTCTAGGGGGAGTGATAACATTCGGTGACATGCTATTGAGTCAGCTGGAAAAACTATTTGATCTACCTAATACAACACTGTTTTAATATTTTTTTTTAAAAATTAATATAATCAGCTNTTTGTACTACATAAAGTATTTAGAAACTATTAGGAATTTTTTTGAGAACCTATGAATCTAAGTGCTAAAGTAAAATTATTTTTGTGGACGGGGATTTGTAACAATCTGACTTGTTAATATAGAAATATTTATGTATACTAGTTATTATTATAACTTAAATTTTTAAGGTGATTAGCCAGACCTCAGAGATCTATACCTGCCTTAAGCACTCCAATGAGAACGGATAGTTTTTGTAGAAGCATAATGATCAGTTCTGCTCAATATTGGCTAATTAAGTAAGTAAAATGCACAATATCTGATGTATACAATGTTTTTTTGTTAATTTTGCCATTATTCTATTTCCTTAGCTGATTGTGGGACTTTAATCATATATATTTCTCTTTGCCAGATTTCGCCGCCATTTATCAAAGTTTGACTAAAAAATTGAACGTATAATGGGGAGAAGTCAGTGGGGGTGGAGTGTTAGGGGCTGGTCTAGGGCTTGTGGAGCCCTTGTACTCAATCGTGACGCATCGGTGCAAGAGGGGGTAGTTGCTGAAGAGGGTGGTTGCAGGGAGGTGGAAATACATGTGCCAAATATAAAGGGAGGAAAAAAAATATGGCGTCCTAGGGGTGAGTTCTGTGTAATCCCTTCACCCCACTCTACCCTTCACAAAAGATCTACCCCCACCCTTTTTTCATTGGAGGGAGAAACGCACTAGCAAATTTAAACGATCTGCCCAACCCTTAATTGGATTTATTAATTTTTTCATGCCCTAACTTTAAAATGATTGAATTTGCATGGGGCGTGACGCTTAACGAATAAACCATATTTCTTCTGAATTTATTCGCATGTGGAACAAATATTTTCATTTATTACAAAATTTATTACGAGAAACAATTTATTATATTACTTGAGGGATTAACATTAAAATATCAATACGAATTAATAATGAATTGAACTGGAATTTGTTTTTGCAAATTTCAATGGAAGAAAATACATTATTTACAAGTGAGTCATGAAATTTCTTAAATTAGTCTTGACTCACTTTAAAATTATAGTACATATATCGTCTATTCACGCTCTATTGTTTATAATTTGTAAAAAAAAAAAAAAATGAAAAATCTGTTTTTGAAATTACTTGATAAGTGAATCATGGAAAGGCATAATTTACACAAATTCACACACTTAACTTTATCGCTCGCTCTGGAGATAAATGAATGTCTCAACTATTTCCATCTTAGGGTTTTCAAAACAATAAATGTAATATAAAATTGCCAAATGGATGGCTGAGTTTTTTAACCTCAAAGGCAAGTATAGATTCACTGTATTATTGCCATATTGGACGTGTATGACGCAACGCATACCATATGATAAATAAAAGATCTTAGAATTTACATTTAAAAATAAAATTTGTCGGGGGTAGAAGGATACCCATAATTTAATTGAAAGTTTTTCAACGCACAAATACAACGCACAAATACAATCCAAATCCAAAGAGCCATTACATACATATTTAATGTTTATTCTTTGTTATTAAGCAACAACTTAAAAGTAGAGCAAGGTTTTATTAAATTAAAGTCTTTCGCAGTACCCGTAGAAAATGTACGAGCATTTTTCGAGAAAAAAAAAAATCTCTCATTCTAGCTACTTTTCTAACTATATCATCAGAAATTGTAGAAATTTGACATTTCTAATGACTTTCTTTGAACGTATCTTTTTTTGGTTCAATAAATTACTTTTTAAATATTTTATTTGTGAAGTTCTTTAATTTCTGGGCTTATTCGGGTAGAATGTTTTATAAAATACACCAAGGTTTTTCTTCTCCAGAACATTCAAGTTTCATTAATGAGACATTATTTACTTTATTTAAATGTCTTTGGACAGTGAGCTAAAATTTTTTTCAGAAAGTTTTTTGCCTCTAATGCAACAACTTGAAGGAGGGGTTATTAACAAGTAAACCCCAATGGCACTGGGACAGGCTTTGATTGCTACATGAAAGCCTGCCCTGGGCGGGACTCAAACCCGCTTAGCCGATTTGGAGATCAAATGAATTTCCTCAAATGATTCCTTCAGATGAAATGAAGTAAATCAATATGTTCCTATAGAAAAGTACAGAAGAAAAAAGGTAATTTATACTATATTGATTTAAATCAGACTGAAAATAGCTGATGATATTTTCACCGGCCCGGATAGCAGGAGATCCAGGTTCGTGTCCTGGCTAAGATAGTTAGATTTTTTATTCTATTCTGTTCCCTTGCACTAAAAATTGTTAAAATTTGCGTGGGATTATATACCACAAAAAAAATGTATAAATTAAAANCAACCCTTAATTGGATTTATTAATTTTTTCATGCCCTAACTTTAAAATAATTGAATTTGCATGGGGCGTGACGCTTAACGAATAAACCATATTTCTTCTGAATTTATTCGCATGTGGAACAAATATTTTCATTTATTACAAAATTTATTACAAGAAACAATTGAATATATTACTTGAGGGATTAACTTTAAAATATCAATACGAATTAATAATGAATTGAACTGGAATTTGTTTTGGCGAATTTCAATAGAAGAAAATACATTATTTACAAGTGAGTCATGAAATTTCTTAAATTAGTCTTGACTCACTTTAAAATTATAGTACATATATCGTCTATTCACGCTCTATTGTTTATAATTTGTAAAAAAAAAAAAAAATGAAAAATCTGTTTTTGAAATTACTTGATAAGTGAATCATGGAAAGGCATAATTTACACAAATTCACACACTTAACTTTATCGCTCGCTCTGGAGATAAATGAATGTCTCAACTATGTCCATCTTAGGGCTTTCAAAACAAAAATTTGTATGTAATATAAAATTGCCAAATGGATGGCTGAGTTTTTTAACCTCAAAGGCAAGTATAGATTCACTGTATTATTGCCATATTGGACGTGTATGACGCAACGCATACCATATGATAAATAAAAGATCTTAGAATTTACATTTAAAAATAAAATTTGTCGGGGGTAGAAGGATACCCATAATTTAATTGAAAGTTTTTCTTTAATTTATTTAATTTTTTCTTTATAAATATTTTATTTGGTGTGGTATTTTATACCATGTAAATTTTAAACAATTAATGAGAGGGAATAGAATATAAAAAACAACTAACGCGTCCTTTCCAGCTTAATTTCTACGTTTGAAATATGCTTTAAGCGGAGCCAAGACAAGGTAGTGGATACACAATGGACATATGATATATGTATCATATATTATAGCATAATATGAACCAGAAATCTGACACTATTTTTGGTAACTGACTTTTCGCAGGTCACTTATATCCGAAATATCTTTGTACTTCTAGAGGCAACAATAGCAGACAGTTTGTACTACATAAAGTATGGCTAATTCATAACTCTCCCCGGAAGGAGTTGACGAGGTTTGTTAGTGTTTGTTCATCCCGAGGGAATGCCTGGAACGACGGCCGGAGGAAGTATTCGGAAGAAGTTCCCTCAGAACAATTAACATCCCCATCCCTTGGGCTAGAGATTTTTCATTAAATCTAATCCCGTGGAATTCCTCTGACTCTGCTGTCTCTGGAAAACTCTCCTGTTCTTCGCATACCTTACGATTCCCCTGCGCCACTCCGCCAAACTCTTATTGCGCGTTTTTTTTTTGTTTTTTTTTGGTGGACTTATAAATGGGATTGACGTAAAACAAACAGAGCACAAGTGACAAATACAATCTGCCGATTAAGAAATACTTCGAATATCCCTTCCAAATTTTAAGTCGTTATGGACATGGTGTTCTGATGGTTAAGGGAATGGACTCCTGAGTTTAAGATCCCATGTTTAATGCTCACAATGCACAGTTAGTTTCTGTGATTATTTTTGTAATGAACCAGAGGTTTTCTGCTTTTTCTCCTGGTGAATACCCAGCCCTAATCTAAACAAGACCTGTTTTAATTTATTGGGAAAATATCAGGAGGCCAGAACGGTGTGCATATCTCAGGACTTGTCAAGTATACCATAGGTCTATTTCATAGGATTTTAATAATATTTTAAAAATGAATTTCTCTCCTGGGCCTATATGACCATTTTCAGGACTGCTTATTTTTTTTTTTTTAAATGAAGTTTTTGATTTTTTATTATGATAATCTTTCCCATGCTCAACAGAACTCTTGTTCAAAAACCACTTCCCACGCCTTAAATCACCTGTTCATGACAGAACAGAACGATTATAAAATAAATAATCAAATATGTAATAAAATGCGCAAAATATTGTTACGAATTGATTGTTTAAACTAAGTAATTGTCTCATGTTTTATCAAATTTATGTATATAAATAAATGACTGATGTAAGATATACATATTATATCGTTTATACATTATAGATTTTTTCACTAATAATAGCGAAAATATTGACAATATTTATTATTCAAATAGGTTTAATTTAAATCCACCCGTCTTTACTACCAGATTTCAGCAAAAAATAAATCTGTTCAACTATCGTTTTAAACAAAAAAGCAACATACTAAAAAAGTGAATTTAGTTTCTATATTCTAAAAAAATTCCAGCCCTCGAAGTTACAATATTATGTATTTTCCTTCATATTGGACATAAATACGAAATTATATAAATTATTCAAAACTACAAATTGAATATAATTACATCAGTAATAATTTGGTAGCTTATTTTTTCCATATTAAAAAGTTTACACATAGAAAATAAAATGACTAGATCTTATTTAAAATAAAGAGTAACACAAGAGCTGCGTAAAGTAAGCAGATTAAACATGTATCATTACAGGTGGACATAAAAAATAGTTAATACGCTTTATTTAAGCTTATAATAATAATAATATATAGTGTGAAAGATCATATCACTAAGGCTAACTCTGGAATGTTCAGAATTTTAAAGTGGGATAAGCGCTCAATCATCTTAGATGCATTCTTAAATATCTACTTTAATAATCGTTTAGTACAAAAGTGATATAATATAAATATAAGATAATTAAATTTTACACCTGAATCAAAATCAATATTTTTTAATAACATTTTTCTGTAATTATAAACACCAATTTTAAGGAAGATATTACTTTTTTTAAATTTTGTATTCCCTCTTAATACTCTTGACCCCTCATCTATCAACAAAAAAAAATGTATTCTACAGTTGTTATAAAAAGACTAAATGCGAAATTAACTTTAATGTAGTTTACAAAAAGTGGACTCACCCAATCCTGGGTTATATTTTTCTTAAGATTTTTATAGAATATAAATGTTAGCGAAATAAATTTCATTAAATTTTCGTATGTATACATTGTTTTTTAACGCTAATGACAATAAAGAATTTTCGAACGAGTACTCTTTTATTCGTCTACTAGTTTAATTCGTCTTCCTACTCGTATTTTTAATCCAAAACTCATCTACTTGTTCTATTCGTCTAAACCCTACACTGATTTTTCTACTTATCTTTTTACTCCTCTACTCGTCTACTTGTTCAACTCATCTTTTTACTCCTATACACTAGTCTACTCATCCTACTAGTCTACCAAGCTCGTCTTTTTACTTATCTACTTGTCTACTTATCTTTTCACTTCTACACTCGCATACTTGTTCTAACTCGTCTTCGCATTCTACTCGTCTTTACACTCGTATACAAGCCTACTCGTTCTACTAGTCTACTATGTTCGTCTTTTTTCTTTACTACTTGTCTACTAGTCTTTATCCTCCTACACTCACATACTTGTTCTAACTCGTCTACTTATCTTTCTACTCGTCTTTTTACACCTATAGTCGTAAACTCTTCTGCTCATCTCTTTTCTCGTATACTATTCTACTCGTTCTACTATATCTACTATATTCTTCTTTTTTACTAATCTATTCGTTTACTCGTATTTCTACTCGCCTACTTTTTCTTTTTTTTACTCATATACTCGTCTAATTGTTTTTCTACTCATATACTCTTCTACTTGTTCTAATGATCTTTCAACTCGTGTACTCTACTCGTCTTTCCGAAAGAGAAGTTTAAATACCGAATTAAGTATCGTTAACCTCAAAATTGCGGTGCTAGATCACACACACACACACACACACAAAAAAAAGTAAATAAAGGAGACGGTGGCGTATGGGGACGCTACTGACACAGCGCGGAAGACGAGCAAGGCCGTTCGGGTGGGGTCAGCGGACTCCACAACTTTCACTGCTCTGTAGCAATTCTTCCAGGCAGCAACTTGCTTCCTTGTCGTCGTCTGTATATTGTATTTGTATCTTTNCACGCACGCACGCACGCACGCACACACGCACGCACGCACGCACACGCGCACACACGCACACACACACACACACACACACACACACACACACACACATATACATATATGCATACTCTATTTTCAATGACTCGCATTTCCGGCATAAACCAGTCAGGAACGAAGAAGACATCATTTTTTATATTTATAACAGCAACACTTGAAAAAGTAGCGTGAGTTGATGTCTACCCCTACAGGTGTCTCAGTCACTAGCTGACAGGTCAGGCCCCACCTGGCGGACGTGACAGGTTTGTTAAATGGACCCTGCTAGTGGACAGTGCCACCTGTACTGACCACACTGACCGGTTTGGGGCGTGTGCCGCTTGTCACTGACACCGACCCTTCTCACATCCCCCTGACAGTGAGGGTCTTATTTTTTTTTTTTTCTTTTGCACCCTTAAATCTACTTTACTATGATGACTAAACCAAAAGGCTAATTTTTATGTAAGTCCATCTTATGCTTAAATTAATTCCAATCAGCATTAGTGGAATGAATACCAGTTCATCAATGGCTTTAAAGTTTTATAATCAAAATTTGTCTAAAACATGGTTCTATTTGCACAATTATATTGATGAAAGACGTATAATAAAAATTAAAACAATAACATTAGAACAACTGTATTGCTTTACAGGTTTCATGTTATTCAGAGATGCTGTTGAGGCACATGCGTACGCCAAACATGTAGACAGAAACTATTTTTTAATTGTTATTGTTATAATTTATTTACCCTTTGACTTGTATATACAATTCAATGTCTTTTCCTACCTTTAAAGAATTTTAAGCACCTGCTTGCGCACTCAATAAGAAAAGGGTCATCTCAATCAGGCATTAATAAATATATAAAATGATTATTTTAATCAATGAATGAGAATAAGAGTATATTATTTATTATTATATGACTAGATGTTACATATTTACATAAAAAATTTCTCCAAAGCTGATCTTTTTGTTTTAAATCCATTTATATAAAATGGGCTAAATTCATTCACAATTATATTCCACAAACTATAATAACTATAATATACAACAAAAATATGATAATTTGCATAACTTAATAAAATTAAATTTATTTATTGGTAACATAAATAATACTGAAGAATAATTTATTAATGAAATACTAATGTAAAAATATATTTGAGGTATAGAACATGTTCGTTAAAATTATAAATAATACTGACTTAGTTGAAAGAGAATACAATTGATTGATTATAAGTATTTTAAGTTGTAGCTTCAAGTGCAAAAATACGTGATTAACACTGGCATATTACTTGTTGGATGGCACCATCCATAAAACCCTTGTTTGGCATTTTTTTTAAGAGACCAAGTTGTCCTAGCAAATTTTGCATTGTTTATTTTATGCACAAAATAGTGCATTGTTTATATTAGCTTATTTTAAATTTTAAAAGGGGATATGATAGAGGAGTTGTTGCGAATGCAGGTTCATGATCGAAGATGTAATGGGGTATGGTAAAAAAAAAACACATCTTCGAAATGTGTTTTTTTTAAACTATTGACTACATTTCAGCTTACATTGTAAGCCATCATCAGGGTTTTACACAGTTTAGGGCCAATTTATTTTGCACCAACTATATTAATAGAAGTTCATTATTCGTAGATTGAAACACTGCCAACCTATACCATACATAATTCTTTTAATAAAACTTATTAGCTTTTATAAATTCTATGAATTTTTGATATCCAAACCTCAATTACAATATAATATTTTGCAACAACTTTTTAAAACAATGAATAGATTTGGTACTATATTTTTTTGCTGCAGCCTAAAGGTAAAATTTTTGGATTTCTAAAGCGATATCAATTTACTTTATATACTTTGGAAACAAAATATCAATGTTAAGAATAAATAACCTTATTATTAATTA
>KZ808883.1:81806-91835 GCA_000696205.2 Oncopeltus fasciatus
TATTGAGATAATAAATCATTATTTTTAATGAAACTCCACAAAACACATCGCAAAAACCATTATTTTATTTTAGAAAATAAAAGATACATGTCTTGCAAAAACGAAATATAAGGAGCCGAGTGTGAGCTTACGGAAGGGTTGCTTAAGATGTCGGAATGGCTTTTAAAGAGAAAGACGAGCACAAAACTATAAAAAAGTTAATCTGAGTAATGTTATTGCGTCATTTTCATTCTTTGTAGCCGCAGTGCAAAAAATAAAAAAAAATAATAATGATACAACCACAACTCTCCTAGTACCGGCCTTGTTACCCCAGCTGTGAAAAGGAATAGAGAAATGCGTAAAATGAAAATAATAAAAAGAAATATCAGAAAAAGGAAGGAGGGGGGGGGGGAAAGATAAAGAAGGTGTAAAAAGAGGAGAAAGAAATTAAAGCCGCTCCAGTAAAGGGGGTTGGTTTTGAACTTGGTGCAGGATGACGACTCGGAGGTTTACGTGTTAAGCCCCAGTAAAGCTGGACTGGGTCTCGCAGGCGCTTCATAAACTGCTCAAGCCGCGAGCTTTATGTAAATTATAATGGACTCTGGCCCGGGGCAGGACTCCACTGGGCTCTTTAAAAATTCTCCCGCCGAGCAGTAAAAAGGGAAAAAATAAAAATAGGGGAAAGGGGAAAATACTCGAGCTTGTGAGAAAAACGAAAGAAAGAAAAAAAAAAAAAAATAAGTAATTCGAGTTGAGGTGGGGCAGTAAGGAAGGCTATCATAGGCCAGGTTATTGTCTTACATTACCTCTTCCTTGGAGCCGTTTCCTTTTTACTCGTCTGTTATCTTTTATTCTGATTTTGTCACCTTGTTCTCTTCCTTTTTACTCTACCGGCTCCTTTGAAATATCTCGTTTGTACTGATGTTAGACCTTTTCTTTTACACCATCAGTCCACCACATCTTCAACTTTATTGTCTCGAATTAAAAATTTTTATTAAAATTTTCCTTTTTCAGGAATTTACCTTCTTGATATGATGGAAATAAAAGGAGTATCATTTTGACCAAGGTAGCTTGTGGAAATATTGAGTGAATATATAAACTCATCTGGACTTGTCTGTGTAACAAAAGACGTTCCTACTCTTTCAAAGCCTAGGTTTTTCACATAATCATAAGTGGGCAGTAATTAAAGCCATCCTCCAGGCTTGAAATTTATAAAAACACTAGGTAAATAAAGCTTATTAACCCTATATTCCAAGTCTTTACAAAATTACATTTAATACTTTTAAAAAAGCCTATTTTTGGGGCCCCAGGGTTGCTCAGAGATCCATTTTGGTCTCGGTTGTGTTCAAATCCCGCAAATAAAAGCTTTTCCTGAGCCATGGATGTTTAGAATGGCAACCTGTAGATAGCCCCTCTCCCCATGACCCTATGTGGTTGATAGGTAGGCAAGCTGGGATTTTTATTCATGGAGGCCAGCTGCAAGATCTATGGTCACTGGCTACTCAAAAACGGCAGAAATGGTAGATCTGAGGGAGTAATTTTTTCACTTTAATAAGTATCTTTTGAAAGACGGCCGTGATTATCTGGCCAGGTATATATAACTACCATTAGTTCCTGAATTTCCCTTCTCTGCTATTTAACCCTTAACATGGAAAGTATTCTTCGACAGATTGGAGACAGTTGCCTACGTTTAAGATTTGGTGACGACAACATGGGAATCCAGAAGAAAACATAAGAAATAGTTGGCATGCTCCACAAATTATACAAGGAATGCATGATAGTGGCAGTCTTCAGAAGAAATAAAAACGGTGATTACTAAATAAATATAGATAACCGCAATTTTTTAAAAACTCTTTCTAGAATTTAAAAAAATTATGTATCTAGGCCTAACCAAGATAATTATGTATCCAGGCCTAACCAAGATAATTATGAATCTAGACCTAACCAAGATAATCATGTATCTAAGCCCAAAATAATTTGCAGGAATAACCTTTTTGTTGGCTCACGCTTAAGGGAGTATCCAGTATAGAATCATCGGTTTTTCTAAGCAAGTGTGGAAGTTGTCAAATGTGACATATACAGAGTAGAAGGTCCAACAAAATGTGAAATATTGTATTTAACGACTACCAAGGGGCGGATGTCTCATTGATGCAACCGGGTGTACCTCAATTGATACATTAATTGACGGTAGACAAGCAAATTTTGCTGTATCAAGGAGGTTCTATTACCATACTCTGGAACTTGACAGGAAGAAAAGTAAGGACACTAAAGCCAGGTTGATGATGGAGGAATGGAAAGACCAACCAGGATCAGTGCTAAAACGATAGCACATAATCTCAAATACCAAGGACTTTTTTTTGTGACAGTTCGTGGAAAATGAAAAGTACAACCCTTAAGCACCATTTAGCCTTGAGCTATGTAGTCTTAAATAAATAAGTTTTTAACATGAAATCGTTCGTCGGACTGAAATTTGTGCCTTGAGGAAAGAAAGGATGAGGGTTAGGGCTTCATAATAGGATTGGCCCAATTCGTCAGGATAATCTTTGAAGGGAAGGAAATCTAGAAAATATGGAAACCCCCTGCTTGATGAACTTCAAAATTTATATCCTAGCACACCATATTTATTTTAAACATAAAATATACAATTTTCTGAGTTAAAAAAGGATACATGGCCTTTTTTATTTCTTGGCGTGTCAACCTCGGCGGTCATTAAGCCAATCATTTCGAAATGCTTCAACCTCTTTCTATAAGTCAAAACTAATATAAGATAATTCATTCTTAAATACTTCTTTTAATTTAGATATATGTGTGAGTATATACACATGGCCTTTAACTAGGGAAGAAAAAGTATTATTTGCAGTAAAATAAAATGGGACCAAAAAAAAGAAAAAAAAAAGGTTTAGCTGCTACTTGAATTTAGATATAAATGGTTTAAAAGAGAAAAATCACACTCAGGATACTTTAATTACAGGGAAATAAATGATTTTAAAATTAAATTTCCAAAATAACGATTCAGGAAGCAAAACATCTTTTTTTGTTACGCAAACCCACACAAAATGCAAAAATTAATATGAAAAATTGATTAGGAGTCCCTTGAAACTTCCAGTTAAATTAATAGCAGATTTTTCAGTGCCTAGTAGAATAGCAACATTCATCAGGAACAAAACAGAAGAAGATTGATGCCCCAATGGACTTATTTTGATAATTAATTTATTTTCATACTACTTAGTGGATCGATAGATATCTTAGTTATGAAGGTAAAGGAATGACAGAAGTTGACAGACTCAAAATTCACCTAAAGTATTTTTTTTTTTTTACGTAAGCCCTTGAAGAGCATGTTACGATCTTTTAGGCTTAAACGTAAAATTTTCAAAGCAATGATCCCCACATTCCTATTATACTACAACGAAAACTTGATTAAGGATCCCATGAAAGTTTTAATACCATATTAAACAACTAATGAGAGGGAATAGAATAAAAAATCTATATGTCCCAGTCAGGAATCGAACCTGGATCTCCTGCTATCCGGGCCGGTGCATTTACCAGTTATTCTACCAGGACAGGTTCGATTCCTGTTCGATCCAGGTTAGATTCCTGGCTGGGACAGAAATATTTTTATTCTATTCCCTCTCATTGTTTAAAATTTACGTGGGATAAAATACCACAACCAAATAAAAAATTTTAAATACCATACCGAGGTTGACTGCTGGTCCCATACATGTCAACGTGTATCACAGGAGGAATTTCAAGATTAATCCCGTGGCTGCCGATGTATAAGGAAGGAAATTGGCGGACAAGCAGCTTGAAGTCGTCCTGACTGAACGGGAAGAGCCTGGAAACAAGCGACGGAGTTATTCGACGACAAGGATACAGCTTGTTCACCTGGAGCTCTCTCAGGAGAGAAAGCGCTTGGGCAAATGGTGTTCGATCAGTATCTATGCGAAAAGGATTGGTTGAGTAGCACAATTAAAATCCCATTGGTCTACAGCTATCTTTAGCAAGCTAACCTTATATCTTCATTGTGCTATTCAGCTAGTGATATTAATAATTATTTTTTCTCATTTATATCCACTTTTAATAAAATATTGTAAAAATTACACTGCTCCAGTTATATTTTTTTAAAATTATTTTTAAGCAATCTTCCCTTCATCCGGATACTCTGTATTATTCATATGCTAAAGACATAGATATGACTAACAAACATTTTTCTAAAAAGCTCTTGTAAGTTAGATTAATACATTCTGAAAACTCTTTAGGCCATTGACATTTTAGAAGGCATAAATTATTTATTATTTCATTTTTTATTTTATTATTTAAAAAAAAACTTGTATTTGTTCTTTTCCCATGACTTTCTGTGAAATACTTCTTTTTGTTTCCTCTGGTTCTTATATTACCATAAATAATTTAAACTTATTGTTGGTTTTCTATCTCAAAATTTGAGTACTTCCATTTTGTCATGCAACTCAAAGACTTTATTAGAATCTTCTACGAGCCTCGCCAAGTTCCATTACCGGTTATATTTAAATAAAATCCACTACACTCTGTAGGAAGGAAGCAGGGAGAAAGATGCCTTTTTACTCTAATTCTATTAAAGTTTCATCGGCTAAGAGAGGGCGCTGCTAGCTTAGATGTTCTTGGCGCTTTTCGGGAGGCATAGAGCGCTCCTTCCAAGCTCAGAAAAAAAAAAAAAAAACCCTGTGATAACGGTCTTTCAGGTTGCTGATAAGCCGCCGGTCTGAGTTAGCTCTGATTTCGGGGGTGGAAAGGGAAGGGGAGAGAGAGAGGATGAAAATTAAAACACCCAAGTCTCCCTCCCCTCCTCCTATCCCCCGACGGGGGTGTTAGGGGGTAGGGGGTAGAAGAGTGGGTGGTGTGGAGACTGCGCACTTTTTTTTTTTACACCCTTCCACTCTTCTCCACTTTTCCACAACCTCTTTCCCTTCTACCTCACGGAGGGGCATAATTCTTCCCTCCACATCCAGTCGCCCTCTCCGCCCCAATGTACATCTCTTTCTCATCCAAGTGCTTCATTCTCTCCTTCTCCTTCTCTTTTTCCTTCTAAGATCGCCTTCTCTACACTCTTCCGCCCCTACACACCAATACCCTCACTGGCGGAGAAAGAGACGAAGTGAAAGAGACGGAAAGAGGGAGAACCTTTCTAATTAAGATGTTCAATAATTAGTGCTAGGTCCTACCCCCACTCCTAACTCCCCCTTCTCCGCCGTCTGTCCCCTTCCCTCCTTTTACCTCTCTTTCTACATACAAAAAGACGTCAATAAGTACTCATCAGGGCGTAAGGCGGTGGCAGTCCTGGCCTTCCCTTAACTGTTTTATTACGAGCCGAATCTGAATTTTCCGGCATTCTCTACAAAGAATTAAAAACATATGGAAAAAAAGAAAAGAAAAAGAAAATGAGACTTGAAATAACTAAAATCATTCCGCAAGGAACTTTTAAGTAACTTTCCGCTGGTCTTTTTTATTGCTGAACTTCTTTAAATTGGATCCATCGTTTTAATAAGAGGGTTTGGTTTTAGATTTTAATTTTTATAAGCCTTCTTTATTTTTTTTTCCTCCTCACTAGTGTACAGGCCAGGAATTGTACTTCTGCCAATTATTTGACTCTAGCACCCTACAACTTTTCACACACACACACACACACATATATATATTATTGATTTCTTTCAGAAAAAAAAAATCTGTTATAAGGCAAAGAGCTAAAATAATTAGAATTTTTAAAATATTTTTTATGGCATTAGACGATTTTTTAGATTTACTCATAAGAAACATAATTTAACTTACTTTAATTTTTTTTTTTTTGTATTTAAAATTTCCCGAAGCACACAAATATATACTGAGTAAAATCATAAACTTTTGGTCACTTAGATTTATTTGTTTCTGTAAGTTCAACTTTAATTTTATTTAAAAATAAGCTGATTTTTCATGAATAATGTCAGACCAATGAAAATCGATATTTAAAATTCTTCATGACTAATGAGATATGTCCAATTTAGATAAAATATATCGTAGAAATTATACCGAAAATTCAAAACTATAAATTAAACTCGCAAATTCTCTTTGAAGATACGAATGTATTTAAAGTTGGTTACTTACGTTATGGCTTAGTCAACTTACATTAAAAGAAAGTTAGTATTTTTGTAGAAAGGGAACAATTTAAATCATTAAGAAGTTTTATGACAGCAATATAAAACTTAAACTCGCATTTTACTGCTTGTAACTCCTAAACCTTTGGTGAAACCAGAACGACTTTATTATACTTGTATAATTACTTCAAGGTGGATATGTGCATTTCATAAAGGAATTAATGTATTTTAATTTCAATTCAAAACTATATCCTGTCCTGCAGCGAGTAGTAGATGCCAAGAGAGGAAAACACATGTTAACGAATTGTTTATTCTCGACAGACGGAACACTACACTAGGTATGTGGTCAGCACATCGTTCTGGTTGCCTGACATTCCCGAAAATTTGACACTGGCTCCATTAGGAAATTCAAATTAAATATTGTCAATAAAGTATATTCAGAATTTATTTTCTTATTAAAATAATGATCAACCTGCTTAGGTGCACATGCCTGTATTTGTTCACTAATGTAAATACACAAAAAAACGCGCCTCAAGCTATTTGCTATGTTTGAAAGTTTTATTTTTGTTCAACAAATTATTTCTGATATTATAGTATGCTTAATTCAATTTAAATAACTTTAACTATAACAAATCTGTGTTATTTGTTTTCAATGAGACGTTGCTCACTGTTCTTGAATGAAGGTATCAAATAAAAATAAAATAAGTACTTTTATGCCAAAATAGAAACGTGGATTAGCGAAATATAAATTGTAATTTTTATTCAATGCCTTAATTAATAGTTTAACAGACTTTCATTATCCCTTCAGGGTACTTAAATAATAATTGAAATGGAGTATAAATAATAGTGTTTTTCGAAAGTTGTCATAGCAATGAAAAAAAAAGTAATATGACTAATTTATAAAAATAATTTCGATACTTACGAATGGATACTTTTTTAGAGAACATAGAGATATGCTTATATTTGTAAATAATAAATATTCAAAATTTTTTTTCTTTGTTAGCAAACGAAATGAGCAACAGGACAATTTTAATTTGATAATTTCACTAAAGTGAATAGATTTTATTTGTCACCATCAAATTTTAAATGAGACTATCACAAATGCTATTAATAAGTTTTAAAAATTAGTTAAATTTCATTAAAAGCGATGATTTAGGGCTGTATTTTCAACTACAACATTTAACAATACTAAAACTTTTTTGAGTGCCTAATAAAATTTGTATAGTAAATTTGTACAGAAAAGAAAAAAAAATTGAAAAAATTTACTTCCAAAATATTAGGAATAATTGCTAATGCATTTTGTTATGCCTCCAACTCTGTTATTCATCAAGATTTTTATAACCTATCCGCTCAAGCACTCATCTCCACAGTAAACTCCAATTACATCCCAATCCCTTCTGCCGGACTCCAATCCCTACAATCCACCCCGATGACTTAAAAGAAGTTGGCTTTGGGATATACTGGGCATTAATGGTTAAATTAACTGGGAGTGGGGTCTATGAATCCTTCCTCTATGCGAAGTGAATTTATTTTGTTATTATTACTATTTTTATTATTATCAATTTTTTTTCTTTACACACTGACCGTTTTTTTTCTCCATGCAATTGCAATCCACAGCCAATAGAATAACACGACTACTACGAAATGTAGCACATTTTACAGAATCTAGTAAATAAATAACTATCGAAAAATGTAATTCCTGAGGAAAATTTTGAAAAAATGTACTTTCTAAATGTTGCTAATAAAAATTTACTATGTTTTGCAGATAAATTTTTTTTTCTATAATTGACAAAACTTAATTAACATTCATGAAATGGTCTTTTATGAATTTGACAGCACTTTTTATATGTAGAGTTGGGGTTTATTTGAAAAAAAAATGTTCCTTCGTGGAAATTTATAATTAATATATCACTGACATAAAAATTTAGCGTTCTATGAGAATAACTCTTTAATGTCTGAAAAAGGGATATAAAAGAAATAAAGGAAAATTAATATTTCTTAGATTTTTCTTTTTAGAGGTGCTTGAAAATAAATTACCTAAGTAAAAAAGTAATTTTCTTAAATTTTTATTATCTAATAATAATAATTTATTTTTACGTCAGTGTATTTTTTTTTTTAACAAGTTCATTATATGAGAAAATAAATTTTTGCTATAGAATTAAACGATGGCAGCCTATTGAAATTATGTTTCGATTTCAAATTCGATTCTGTTCTTCACGCGGCCCATTAATGTCTAGTTTACTTCATGGAGTTTGCAATCTAATAGATTACAGACCATTTTCCATTCAAATAGGCGTCCTTCTTAATAATTTATTTTTTTCCTCGGGGTTCTGCCCCTGTCATTTCATAAACGTACCGCCCTACGCCCTTTCGTTCAAACCCGCCGGTTTTTATAATGGCGGGACGTTAGCCAGCTGTATTTAAGAAGAAATTATAAAATGTTGATTCCCTCCTATCCTTCAGTCCTGCTCACTCGAAAAGGCGCCTTTTGGTAATGCCAGACTTGGCGGGCTGGCCCCTGGCATTCGGCATATCTAATTGCTCCTGTCCCTGTTTTTTCCCCGGCATTTGGAAGGTGCCAAATATCCATTAGGGGTATCAAATAGTCAGGAAGGTAACCAACTAGTGGCTCATTACCTTCCCCTATGTAATTTTCACTTGTTAGCAGCGGCTATGCAGTAAGCCCACTATCCCCTTCTGAAACAACAGTAATTCATACTTGGCCGAATTCTACAGAGTTTTAATGGCGCTCCACTTTGTATAAATACCTAAAAGCTATTTTGCGCTAATGCTAAACAAAAAGAATATTATTTTAATGAAATATTCTTAGACGAATAAAAAATAAATAAAACTCTAACGCAAGTAAGTCTTTCTTAAAAATATCTGTCGCGCAGGAGTTGCTTAAAATAAGCATAATTCAAAAACATTCATTTCAAACATAGCACACGACGAAAACTTGATAATGGAAAAAAGAAAAGAAGCTATCAAGTTAAACGAATCTTTTCTTTAAAAGAATAATAAAATGAAAAATATATAAGATCATTATTAATTGTGTAGTGCATACTTTTGTATTTTATATTTAAATTTGTAATTAATGTTTAAATTCTCGAAAGAAAAGAATAGTTACAATTATGACCAAACGTCTATCCACTAAGGCACACAAAAATTTATCTTATAAAAAATCTTACATTTTACAAAACCACCTTAATGCTATTCAGCAGTGGTGCAGCAAATGAAGAATAAAAATACATGAGTCCAAAAGTGTACAGGTAAATTTTCGACTATGAATAGATTCTCCTGATAATTTTACATACAATTACATACCTATACCGCTCTCTGATTCAGTCCGTTACCTAGGGTTCCACCTTGACTCAAGACTCAACTGGAATGAACATACTAAAATCAAACGACAAGAACTCAACAGACGCCAGAGACTCTTATACAGCCTTATAAATAGGCGCTTACATCTCACATTAGAAAACAAACTGACCATCTACAAGACCATTATACGACCAATCTGGACCTACGGTGCAGAACTCTGGGGTGCCGCTGAGCCTTCCAATATCCAACGAATACAATCCTTTCAGTAAAAAATGCTCAGAATAATTGCTAACGCTCCATATTATGTGTCCAACTCTACCCTCAAGAACGCCACCCGCTTCAAGCTCTTCCACAGTAAACTCAAATTCATCTTAATGCATAAGCCTAATCCCTTTGGCGGACTCCAATCCTTACAATCCTCCCCGGCGACTGAAACGGAGATGGCCTCGCAACCTCCAGGGCCTTAATTTCTCAACTTAGGAGTGGGGTCGATGGGCCCTTCTCCCTGTACAGTGATGCTCACTTATTTATTTTATTGTTATTTTTAATTTTATTCTATTGTATATTTCTCTATCTCATCAAACTACAAGATGTTAAATAACAGAATGTAATAAATAAAGTTTTATTA
>KZ808883.1:110852-121455 GCA_000696205.2 Oncopeltus fasciatus
TTTTTATTTAACAGAATTTAATATATATATATATATATTATATAGTGAGTGTGTGTGTGTGTCAGTGTAATATTTTACATATATAATTCATAGAGTTAATTGCTTACCAATAGAGATTGCACAGAATTAAATAATCATGGATAAATGAAAATGAAAGAAATGTTTTGTTAAATTTAATATTTCAATTACAGAAAAAGTAAAAAAGACATTAGTGATTTTATAAGTTTATGTCCTTCTGAAGCACCCCCCTTCAATTGGACTAATTAAATAAAAAAGTTATGTTAAAAATGTTTAAAAAAAATAATGATATTTGTGGGTATATACTATACAATATACCATTCATATAAAAATGTGAGTAATAAGGAGTGTTCCACAATTAATTCTATATTTTGAAGGCAATATAACTGAATTTCTGAAAACCTCGTTTTAAGAAAATGTGGGTTTTTGTGTAACCTTAAAGAAAATAAGGAATAAATGATTTTTGATAAGGTTTTATGAAAATATTAAAGTTAGTGAGTAACTTATAGATTTATCTTTTCTTCATATTCCATGTTAAATCTTTCTTTTGTCAGCAGGTGTGTGGTACTTCTTAGTACATACTCGCTACCTTTCTTCCATCCTTTGATGTTTATAAGTACACCCTTATATCCTCATTTTAATTTAAGATCTCTAAACCGCTGCTATGTAAGAAAAATATTCAAAGGGGGTAAATTGCACAGTTTAAAAAAGGGGATAAGTTTAGATTTTAATTTATGCATAAAGTTTTTGATCTATTAAGAGGGCTCTTTGTCTTAAAATGCATGTAATAAATGCATGTTGTCTGCAGTGTAAGTTGTGTACAGTCCTCGGACAATTCTGCAGGAGCCTGCTTGCGACCCCCTGTCGGAGTGTCTTTGATGTCCCACGAAGAACGTTATTAAGACATCTTGAATGTTTTAGAGTGAAGCACTTCCTCGACTGAATCACCGCGCTTAAAACATGAAGGGTTGAGGGGGTGTGGGAGTTAGTTTGGGAAATGAGGGGTGGGGGGATGNACACACACACACACACACACACACACACACACACACACACACACACACACACACACACACACACACACACACACACACACACACACACACACACACACACACACACACACACACACACACACACACACACACACACACACACACACACACACACACACACACACACACACACACACACACACACACACACACACACACACACACACACACACACACACACACACACACACACACACACACACACACACACACACACACACACACACACACACACACACACACACACACACACACACACACACACACACACACACACACACACACACACACACACACACACACACACACACACACACACACACACACACACACACACACACACACACACACACACACACACACACACACACACACACACACACACACACACACACACACACACACACACACACACACACACACACACACACACACACACACACACACACACACACACACACACACACACACACACACACACACACACACACACACACACACACACACACACACACACACACACACACACACACACACACACACACACACACACACACACACACACACACACACACACACACACACACACACACACACACACACACACACACACACACACACACACACACACACTCACACACACACACACACACGCACGCACACACACACACGCACGCACACACACACACACACACACACACACTCACTCACTCACACATATAAAAACCTGAGTGTGTGTGTGTAAAAATGATCTACTGTTTATCAGCATTTTTACGCACTTTATAATATTTATTTTTATTAATAAATAAATATAACTGCAAAAAATCTCCTAACTCTGTTGAAATAGGGCAAATTTAACCATGTATTCAATTTATGACGTCGATTATATTACTTTAAAGTGTTTATGATGTATGTACAGTTTCATCATCCGGATTGGATCGTGTCAAGTTGTCGATAGTTGCCGAGCTTTCGCACATCCTGTGATGGCTTCTTCAGGGCTGAATTGAGAAGAATAGATTCTCTATTCAGCCTTGAAGAAGCCATCACAGGATGTGTGAAAGCTCGGCAACTATCAACAACTTGACACGGTCCAACCCGGTAGAAGAAACTGCACATACATCTGACGACCGTGGAAGCCTAAGTGAACAGTGTTTATGATATTGTTTTTATGCCATATATAATTTAAAGTATTGCAGATAATCAAATATGATTAACTGCTTTACGATAATAATATTTAATAATTATTATTTGAATTAGGAAAGTTAATTAGCTTGATATTCTTGAGAGAACATGCTAAAAGTCACATAATTTTTTTCTTTAATATTTACCAGAACTTGATATCCACTTAAGATTTGCTGGTGGAAGATAAGTTCAGTGAAGCCCTGACCATGTTGAAGCTTGTATAAATTAGCCGGATCCCTTTGAAATTGATTAGAAAGTACATTAAAACGAAACTCCAATTTTTAATCAACTAATGTTTTCCCCTTCCCTTTTTTCTTTTTATTTATTTTATTTTTTTTAAAGATTTTTTTTTTNAATGGAGTTGAATATGCAGAAGGAAATAAATAAGTAAGAAAAGTATGTTAAAAATTACGTCTAACGGAATTTGCTTAAGCTAAGGAAACTCCACAAGACTTTAGTTATAAAATATTTATATTAAAATTAAATTTCAGCTAAAGTTAACTGAGTTTTTAACTCTTAATTTTTCAAGCAAAATCCTATCACTGAATATAATTGTATATTTTAAAACGATAGTATTCTTTCAGTTCAAGTAATTCAGAATGACAATCATTAATATATTAGTATAATATTTTGATAATATTAATACTTAGAATGTTTCTAATAAAATTTAATACTTCACGTAAACTCCATTCGTAATCAACCAATTGTGCTGATTTATACGAGGTCTACGCAGAGGCATTGGTCAGTTAATATAAAAATATTTTTCAATTGATTATTATAATTTTTACTAAATTCACCAATTACAAAAAAAATATTATTGATTTCTGAATTGGATCTTTCAACCATCTAATCATCATGTAATCATGATCACATGGAGGAAGGACCATCTTAAAATAAAAATCCTATTCAAACCATTTATGGCTTTTGACTAGCTTTTATTTATCACACCTTCTATTATCCGTCTTCATTGGTTTCTGCAAACCATCTTCTGTTGGCGAGCGCTTTCGGACATTATCCATCCTCGTGGACGAATACATGTGTTCACCATCACTGTCTGTATTCAACTGCCACGAGGATGGACAATGTCCGAAACCAACAGAAGATGGTTTGCAGAAATTAATGAAGACGGATTACAGAAGGTATGATAGTTCTATATTCATTGGTAGTTATAATAACCCTTTAGATTATTTAGCTTTTATTTCTCGATAAAAGCTTGCCCAGAGCGAGATTGTGAAAACACAAAACTTTTAAGTCATTACTCTGTCCGTTGGATTGCAAAAAGGAAATAAAAAAACAGAATTTAGTTTCTTTATTTTAAAAATTACATAAACGAGAATAGCTTGATTTTCTCAGGAAAATTCTGACTTAGGCAAACATACCAATTCTATTTTTCAGAACTATACGTACAGTTAATGAAATTATTTATAAAACATTATTGTTTATTAATTGATGTTCATCATAATTTTGTCAGATATAAAATAGTGAATAAATGTGTCACTAAAGGTTGACTATATTTCAATTATAGTGAGAGTACAATGTTATTTATTATAGGCGTAAAAGCCAGGGAAGCCAGGCCCCTCCAGTGTAATCAAGGGAGAATATGTTGAATGTTAGGTCTGTGTGGAGGGAAGCCACAGTGGCCATTAGCAAGAGGGTAGGAGATGGAGCTCGAAGACGTCTCGTGAATGACAATGTCTGTCAGGAGAACGAGGGGACAGCACGCGTGGACCACGGCTAATCAAGTAAGTGGCTCCGCTGCCCGCAGCCTCCCCGCCGTCTTAAATATTAATGCGTACGTCAGGTGCGATGACGGAGCCGCTAATGTGTGAGGGAGAAGGGTTGACGCCTAAGGATGGGATGGGGTGGGGGAGAGGATCTTGAGAGAGTGGAGACCGCTGTCGCTCAACTCGACGTCTCGGAGGCGTTCAATAATTCATCAGTGGTTGAAAAACTTGGCGAGAGTGCACCACCTGTTTTCAAGAGGAACACCTGTCCCTCTCTTGAGGGCTTCCTACACATCTCTGTACAGACGACGACATCCTGAACTGCCTACTCGCTCGGAAAGACGGGAAGGGAGAGAGGTTCAGAGGGGGAGGAATTACAGAAGCAAAAGGGGTAAAATCAAGGGAGGCACTGTTTGGAGGAAAGAGATTGTCTAGAAGATTAGGTATATTAATTTAGTGGTATACTTTCAAAAGTCTTTGCCATAATCAGAACAACCTTCTATGTGTTCACGTAGGCTTCGTCGGTCGTCAGATGTATTTACCATTTCATCTTCCGGGTTGGACCGAGTCAAATTGTTCTTATTTGCCGAGCTTTCGCACATCATGTGATGGCTTCTTCAGGGCTGAAAAGAGAATGAGAGTTGTAAAGAGAGATTTTTAAAAATCCAGATGGTATATATTTACTATGTTTTATACGCCAGGTGGTGTATAATCCCGGCGCGGTCTTGTCCTTGGGCGAAGTCTGCCTTCCCATTGGTTGATACTGTGTTCTGGTGGCTGGTCTCTGGAGTAGTCAGGTAGCTGGTCACTGATTGGTTGGATCCTCTTGTCAATTAGCGCTGGTTTCCAGTTTTTGCTCAATCTGTATCCGTCTTCTCTGTTGATATTTTTCGGGTTCTTGGTTATTTCGATGGCTTCTCTGATTACGACGAACCATCAGAAAAGCCTAGAGAAAAGCCTATTTTTTAAATTTTTATTTATTTTTTTTTATGTCGACACGTTAATTCTCTCGTTCACGGATAGTTGAAAAAAAAAACTTTATTTCTCAAAACAAAAGTATATTATTATTTACAACAGACTTACTATGACTAACTTAAACTAACCAAGGCTAAGACAGCCTTCTAACCCGACTCTCGGCTAACACCGGAATGCTCTCCGCCAAGGGTGAAGGGCTTATATCTAGTTCCTTATCAGATATCGTTATTGTTTAACTTATGAGTCATACTTTTAGGAATCGCCATGCTTCCTAGGGGTTGAGTGTCTTTAACTGACCTTTTGGTCATTAACGCCATTGTGTCAGTGTTGTGCGGGAGAGACAACCACGGCCGGTGCCGGGGCCGAAGACGGAGAGGAAGACTGCGAGAGCAACAGCTTAGTGGTCATAACTTGTAAGCTCATTTTGTACTCTCCAACTTGAGAGTTAGTTACTCTTTTTACTTATCTATCTTTAATGGAGCATTTGGAATTTTTTTTTTTTTTTTTTACATTATGAAACTAGCATGAGTAATAATCTCAAATCTTATTATTAGCTGAGCAAATACAGCGCTAATGAAAATTTATTTATCTGATTTTCAAAGATTTAGCAGGCTCAGCTTCTCTTCAGCATCCCCGTGGAATTGATTACATCCCAGTGGGATTTTCAAATGGGAATTGTATACCTTCACTGCTCAGCAAATAAGACAATCCTTTATGGCTTCTTACTTGGTGATAATTTCCTTCGAGGCGTTGTTTGTCCACGTTACAGGAGCCGGAGTTATATAACGTCACTTCAATGTAAAAACAGCTGATTTGTAAAACGCTTAAGATTCATTTCAAGAACACGTTTCTGCAGNGTTGAAAAAAATACTTTATTTCCCAAAACAAAAGTATATTATTATTTACAACAGACTTACTATTACAAACTTAAACTAACCAAGGCTAAGGCAGCCTTCTAACCCTTCGACCAGACCGACTCTCGGCTAACACCGGAATGCCCTCCACCGAGGGTGAAAGGGCTTATGTCTAGTTCCTTATCAGATATCTTTATTGTTTAACTTCATAAAGTCATACTTTAGGAATGGCCATGCTTCCTAGTGGTTGAGTGTCTTTAACTGACCTTTTGGTCATTAACGCCATGGTGTCAGAGTGCAGGAGAGACAACCACTGCGAGAGCAACAGAGAAAAGCTTAGTGGTCACAACTTTTAAGCTCATTTTGTTCACTCCAACTTGAGAGTTAGTCACTTTTTTTACTTATCCATCTTTAATGGAGCATTTGGAATTTTATTTTATTTTTTACATTATGAAACTAGCATGAATAATAATCTCAAATCTCAAATGTGAAATATAAATCATAACTTATTAGCTGAGCAAATACAGCGCTAATGAAAATTTATTTATCTGATTTTCAAAGATTTAGCAGGCTCAGCTTCTCTTCAGCATCGCCGTAGAATTGATTACATCCCAGTGGGATTTTCAAATGGGAATTGTATACCTTCACTGCTCAGCGAATAAGACAATCCTTTATGGCTTCTTACTTGGTGATAATTTCCTTCGAGGCGTTGTTTGTCCACGTTACAGGAGCCGGAGTTATATAACGTCACTTCAATGTAAAAACAGCTGATTTGTAAAACGCTTAAGATTCATTTCAAGAACACGTTTCTGCAGAAGATGTCGCTCTAAAGAGTTCCTCCGAAATACAATTTAAAGCTACTCGGAAAACTGACGTCACTTCTCCAGCCTTAAACATTAGTGAGCCGATTCGAAGAAGACGGAAACCCAAGCTTCCTTAAGACTTACAATGTGTTACATTTATTTTATGTTTTACTTTTATTTTTTATTTGTTTTAATAGACATTTTATGTTAGGCAATAAAATCTTTGTTAATCCAAGAAATGTAATTTCATAAATTCTTTACACAAAAGATTTATCGCCTGTAGATTCATGTGATTTAAGATTTACTTTTAGCTTCCGCTGTTGTTTCCAAGATTAATTTGCAATTTTGGCTAAATATGAACTTTTTTTAATTTAAAATGATAATTTTAAATTATATTAGAAGGATCCCAATTTTATTATTATATTTCCTCGCATGTTTACAGAGAATAACGAACAAAATTATGTTTTTATGTTAGTTATGTTCGTATATTAACATGTATATATGTGTGTGTGTGTCTGTGTTATATTTTTATAAGTATAATTTATAGATTTAATTGCTTACCAATAGAGATTGCAGAAAATAAAATAATCATGGATAAATGAAAATGAAAGAAATTTTGTTAAATTTAATATTTCAATTATAGAAGCAGTAAAGAAGACATTGATGTTTTTATAAGTTTATGTCTTTCTGAAGTACACCCCTTCAATTGTAATTTTTTTTTTTTTTGGCAACCATATATGTGTACACGAAAGTATCCCTTCTTATCAAGCCAGCTCTTTGATACATAGCCATATGTATTCCTGGCCGTAAACGATTGAATGGAAGATGAACAAATATAAATGAGGCCAAGTATTTGTTGATATTTAACTCTATTGCCTTAGACCCTAATGTATTATCATTTTAGGTGGAGGTATTTTAATTTCTAGCATTNATACATAGCCATATGTATTCCTGGCCGTAAACGATTGAATGGAAGATGAACAAATATAAATGAGGCCAAGTATTTGTTGATATTTGACTGTATTGCCTTAGACCCTAATGTATTATCATTTTTGGTGGAGGTAATTTTATTTTCTTGCATTAAAAATTAGACCAAAATATTTATTTATTTCCTAAAAGTCACTCTTTTGAAATCAAGATACTTTAAAATATAGGAGAGAGAGAGAGAGTCGAATCAAATTAAAATTTCATGACCAGTAATAGATAGTTGCACACTAACATGGTAGTAATAGGTAGCGACTGGTAGTAATGAATTATGTTGGATGTTACAATCTTAAAGCACTAAATTTTGAGTTAATTCTAGAGTAATAAAATAAAATCTGAGTTAAATTTAACAGTAAATCTAGAATAACTAGGGAAGAACGATTTTACTGCTACAAATTAAAGGTTTCTGAGGGTAGTGAAAGTCAGACTAAGGTTAGGAATGCACAATCTAGGAAGCATTGACCACTGGGAAAAGTCAAGGAAATCTTGTGAACGGCCGAAGAAAACAGCACTTTCTGAAATGTGGTTGTGAATGTTGAATTTCACTACAGGGCCGTGCACAGTTCAAGCCACATTACGTAGTTCAAAAAGTGTCCGTCACGTAGGTGCTGCGAAAATATGCAGATTTCGCATGTCTTTCGGCAATATTAGAGATGGACGAAGCCACATCGCGAGGAGTAGACTTTTGTACAAGTAATATTACCCAATTTCGTCACAAACATACAGGGAGAATGAATGAATTCTTAGCAATTTCCAAAGGAATTTAGCCATTGTTGTGGTTCTCATAATGTATTTTTGGAAATACTTATAAAAAAAATTAGAGTCACTTAAATTTGTGTATAGAAATGATAATATAGTTTTGTTTAGCGATTAAAGAACTATTTTGGGAATGCACAAATTAAAAATAATATGAGTGGAGGATTACCTGAAATGTCAAGTATGAGTAAATAGATTTAATTGATGTAGTGGGCGTAATACTTAAATTTCGAGGAATAAAACTCTACACAAATTGTTTTTTATACTTAGAAATTCGCTTGATTTAAAAGCCTTTGTGTGATGGACTTTTACTTCCCCAAATAACTAAATCCAGTTCTGCAGTCTATGACATAACCATAAACCTCCCTTGGAGATCTCTCCAGGTATCACTATTGCCCTGATGATGACTTACAAGTTAAGTCGAAACGTCGGCATAATAATAAAATAATTACCCAACAATTTTGAAGTACTATATAAACCTCAGAAAAATGTTTTGAAAAGTCTAAAATTGAAAGAATCGAATGTCACTGACTTAGCCGGATATATGGATTTTATCATTTGTACTAATCATATGCACGANAAACAGCACTTTCTGAAATGTGGTTGTGAATGTTGAATTTCACTACAGGGTCGATCACAGTTCAAGCCACACTACGTAGTTCGAAAAGTGTCCGTCACGTAGGGGCTGCTAAAAAATGCAGATTGCGAATGTCAAGAAGCCGCATCGCGAGGAGTAGACTTTTGTACAAGTAATAGCCATTTTCGGCTCAAACATACAGTGAGAATGAATGAATTCTCTTCATAGCAATTTCCAAAGGAATTTAGCCATTGTTGTGGTTCTCATAATGTATTTTTGGAAATACTTATAAAAAAAATTAGAGTCACTTAAATTTGTGTATAGAAATGATAATATAGTTTTGTTTAGCGATTAAAGAACTATTTTGGGAATGCACAAATTAAAAATAATATGAGTGGAGGATTACCTGAAATGTCAAGTATGAGTAAATAGATTTAATTGATGTAGTGGGCGTAATACTTAAATTTCGAGGAATAAAACTCTACACAAATTGTTTTTTATACTTAGAAATTCGCTTGATTTAAAAGCCTTTGTGTGATGGCCTTTTACTTCTCCAAATATCTAAATCCAGTTCTGCAGTCTATGACATAACCATAAACCTCCCTTGGAGATCTCTCCAGGTATCACTATTGCCCTGATGATGACTTACAAGTTAAGTCGAAACGTCGGCATAATAATAAAATAATTACCCAACAATTTTGAAGTACTATATAAACCTCAGAAAAATGTTTTGAAAAGTCTAAAATTGAAAGAATCGAATGTCACTGACTTAGCCGGATATATGGATTTTATCATTTGTACTAATCGTATGCACGATTGAAGTATATAAACTTTTCGATAGATCAGTTCCTCATTACAATGTCCCACCATCTTATTCTTGGTCTGCCTTGGAAACTAGAGGAAAACATTTAATCCTGACCTAAGGAAACTGTGTAAACTTATCCAGAGGCTCATCTTAATAGCGGCCCTCCTCGGAGATAAGACATCCTCTCCGGGGTCACATATAACACAGGACTCGCCCTCCTTAGTACCATGATTGATGTCAGGAAGGGGGTGGCGTGCATTATGCATGGCTCGTCCGGTCCCCGGCAATGCATACCTTATCCTGGCGAAGATCCGCGCCCTTAATATTCCGCCTGGCCGAGGTGGTAGGGGTAAGAAATTAATCTGGCCCCTCGTCGACCTGGAGGCCGCGGCTTATTTGTGTCCCGAGAGGAATATCCGGGGGTCTCTGGAATTCAGAGCGCGGAATTGTACTGGATCATAACAGCGAAACCTTAGGACATCTAATTACTCCAAACTACATCTCCGAAGCTCTAACTTCAAAGCTATCAACCAAGGACGAATCATCGTTCATATATGTCAGTCACCCTTAAATAAGGCACGATAGTCCAGGCAATGTCACTCACCTGCACTGAAGGTCCCAGGTTAAATACTTAAGCATTTTATTTCCGAGATTTCTTTTTTTTTCTCCAGAGGCTTCCTGGTGTGTTTCATAGAATACTCAGACAAAATTTGGTACTATAATTCATTGAATTGAACAGAAAAAAATAAATCAAACAGTTTCCTGAATTCGCACGTTATCTAGTGTCTGTGAACTAACTACTTCTGGTTTTTTAATTTTTTTTTTTATATTATTCTTCATTTATTTTATTTTTAATACCTTTTAATATTT
>KZ808884.1:17204-31457 GCA_000696205.2 Oncopeltus fasciatus
ATATATATATATAAACCTTTGAATTCAATAAGTTTAGCTTCTTCGGATCAGTGAGGATTTTTTTTTTAAGTCTTTTTATGGTACTACATGTGTGCTAATATATCTCATCATGCAAGTAGGTGTGTGTGTGTGTGTGTGTATATATAATATATCTAATAAGACATATTTTCCAGAAACTTTTTCAATTGGATAGACGGTTCTGCTTAGGTGATATTTTGAAACACACGCGACCAAATAATTTGCAAAGCCCCGGGAGTATAGCTGGTTCTTACTCATGTGTTTAAGCGCCCTTCTTTTCTAATCTACTAAAAATTTGTAGATTTGAAAAGAAGTCTCAATATTTTCATATCTGAATAAATTGTTACGCTGCATTTACTTTGGTTTCATTATTTTTTTTTTTTTTTGTTTTTTGTATTCTGATTCATAACAAATCACAGTCTAGCCCTTAAAAATTCAACAACAAAAACTTTGAATTTTTTTTTATTTAGCTATAATAAATTCATTTTCCATAAGTGGCTTTTTAAAATATATTAAACTATGTCGATTCCCAATATCATTAGAATTGAAATACATGTGAGATAATGTCGCATTTTATGTTACAAGCCAGAGAGAATGGTAAGCGTAAAAGAAAAAAGCACTAAACCTGGTTCTAGGTAGAAAGATGAGGGGAATTCTTCAATAAAAGTATTATTGTAGATAAATTTTCCACTTATGTTTAGCTGAGGAGGCAAATTTGCTACACAAATAAAAAAAGAAAACACTATTGTTTTATATTTTTGTCTTTTCCTAATCCTCTCCTTTCTGATTTAATATAAAAATTACAACAATTTACAATACAAAGGCTAAATAACAAATTTGGTTTCTATACATTAAAAATTAGAGGTTCCACCCAGCGTTCAATTTACGTTTTTAAACATTTTTTACAATATTTTTTATCTTAAAAATAATTCAATATAAATGTTATAACATTACATTTTATGTGTTTTTGTTCTATAAATATTTTCTTTAACACTAATAATAAAGATACTATCTCCAATCTACTACTGTGTTACACTCAACATTCACCTTTCCCATCACTCTTCCGGCAGTGTACTGTCCCCCAAACAAACCTATAACTTCTGCTCAGTTCAGTCAATTTTTTGATTCACTGGGCTCCCATTTCTTCGCTGGCGGCGACTACAACGCGAAACATCTACAATGGGGCTCCAGGACGACTAACTCCCGTGGTCGTACCCTGAACGCTTCCCTTTCCTCCAGGCTTCGTACAACCCTCTCCGCGAATACCCCCACTCGAGTACCAGATCTCATTGACTTTTTTGTCTGCAAAAGCCTACATCCAATCCCAGAAAACAAGGAGGAAGCTATTATACCTGTATACCTGGAATTTATATGCGAATTACATATTAAAATTTCGGAATGCATGGGGGGGGGGCTAGACTTACCAAGTGGCTGATAACAAAGGTGGATAGATAGCAAGGGAGGCTACCCTGGTTCAATGAACTAACGGAAGTCTGCAACCTGGCGGAAATGGATGGTTTTAAATCTCGTGAAAATTTGAGTACTGATAAAACAGACATTGGGGAACTTAATTACTACTATCAGAGATCACGAAACGATGCTTCTTCGGAGAAAGCTTTTAGAATTTGAGTACGAACACTTATACTACTTGAATGCGGACTTCATAAAATGAAAAAGGAATGAAAATAAGAAAGTTTAAAATTAGTCATAAGTTTGTTTGAATAATTTTTTGATGGTGTAATTTAGAAAATTAATTCAAATTGCTGCAACTGTAAAAAGTAATTGATGTGGTGAATAAACATCCTGAATAAATTAGGCCTGGAGAAATATTGTAGAGTTCCAGTAATGGGTTTAAAGCGAATATATTTTGTCCAGTGGTAATAAATAGTTTAATTACTGAAATTTATTGAAATTAATTGCTCCTTTTTTAGTGTCCTTGGGGTACAATGAGCTACGGCAGAGTACATAATCCCAGATGTTGAACGACTCAAATTATGAAGGAATAATTGAGACAGACCAGCTCGAGAACTGGAAATTAACTGCGTGTTTGTTCAGGTGAGAGCCCAAGTACCAGGGGAGTTCTAGGTGGGAACTCCTTGTTTACTTGAGCGAGTATTCAGGGTTCCGCTAGAGTGCAGCACATGTCTGTTTCCCGACCTATCAGGCGTAGCCTAATTCCTCGGACACTACCCTGTGAGAGGCAGAATAGGTTGTGTCAATCTTGCTAAGGGGATAATTGTTTGTCATTTGCCTTTTTTTTCCTCAATTTGAGATATAACTTTACTATGTAATAGTATCTGAGATAGAATTTCTCAAAAGTAGACAAATTTTAAACAATAACTGAGAGGGAATAGAATTAAAAAAACTATCTGTCCCAGCCAGGACAGATACATTTTTTTTTATTCTATTACCTCTCATTAATTGTTTAAAATTTATGTGGTATAATAAACCACAACAAAATTAATATTTATAAAAAAAAATTAAAAATGTAAATGACGAGAGTCGACAAATAGCTAGACAATGTCAGCTCCTTCGAGCATAAGACGATGTATTCCGTCTTTCTCGTGGGTTAGGCTCTCGCTACTGTGGTGGGAATTTAATAAGTTATCTAGCTCGTCCCGGTCGTGTAATGGAAACATTCCGGTCTGGCAAGCAGGAGATCAAGGTTCTAGTTCTGGCTGGGACAGATATATTGTTTTATTCTATTCCCTCTCATTAATTGTTTAAAATTTACGTGGTATAATAAACCACAACCACATTAATATTTATATGTAGACAAATTATATTTACTCTGAGTAAATATATTTCATTACGTAAATGATTATATTAATCTGTTGTAATTAATCAAACGTATAGTTATATAAACTTATTAAAATTATATTAAAAATATGTCTTCAAATATTAGTGTGACAGATTTCAGTACAAATAGCTCATAAAGTAATTGACTGATAGTTTAATTTAATTAAGGGAGATACAAAAGGTTTTCTTATGGAGTTTTAATTTTTATAAATGATTTTTATTGGATTTCTGGATGTGTAATTTATCAAGATAAGTTCCATTCAACTATAACAGTCATGTGAAATTTATTTTTATGTTACTTTTGCCTTTTTCATCATGTGAAATGTTGTATTTTATTGTAAGTTTTAATTCTTTGGACAATTTTATGTTATATGTATCTTATTAGTCAATATTTATTGAAGTGGGTAATCATAAATCATTCCGAAAGGCTGAAGTAACAATTAATAAAAATAATAAAGTTGTAACTTTACAAGAGCCAGAAGAGATAATAGTAGATAATTTATATATTATTTATTTAAGTGATTTTCAAGATGTTTTCTTGTTCTAATGAATATCTTATTATCATGTTAGTTAGGGATTGTCAGAATTTATTTCGGGCTGGTAGGTTACCACAGTTTATATGGTTATGTAAAAATCGTCATTTGTCATTTCGTCTTTTTTTTTTTGCTAAAAAATGGAATAATNATCACTCTTGCGGCAGTGTACTGTCCCCCAAATAAACCTATAACTTCTGCTCAGTTCAGTCAATTTTTTGACTCACTGGGCTCCCATTTCCTCGCTGGCGGCGACTACAACGCGAAACATCTACAATGGGGCTCCAGGACGACTAACTCCCGTGGTCGTACCCTGAACACTTCCCTTTCCTCCAGGCTTCGTACAACCCTCTCCGCGAATACCCCCACTCGAGTGCCTGCAGATGGCAATCGAGTACCAGATCTCATTGACTTTTTTGTCTGCAAAAGCCTACATCCACTCCAATCCTTTACCAGCACACTCAACGACCTTTCTTCTGATCACAGTCCCGTACTCCTGAGTGTGCTATATGTTATGGGTATTTTCATAATTTCTCAACGGAGAAATACCAAGCGTTTACAACAATTTTCTGTATTATTTGTCAGTTTTACAGAAAAAAAATTTTACAATGTTCTATATCATTTTATAATTCAAAGTCTAAGAAATTTCTATCATTATTTTGGCATTGACATGTTTTTTGTGGCTCCATTTGTGCAATAGATTATTGTGTAGTAGGAATAGTGTATTTTAAGCTAAAAAAAAAGGCCTTTTATAGTTTTCGGTTCTGTTTTGTAGGAGGTGTTTTATCCAGTTGCCTTATGTTTTGCCTGTGAATAATGTATCTTGCTGGCAATATATTTTTTCTTTATTATTCACATATTGAATTACTCTTGTGACTGCGCAAGGAAAAAATATTTACACTGTGAGTGTAAAAGTGCTATAGCGTGTACCATATATGGTACAGNACAATTCAACCCTTTGACTGCTGCAAAAACTTTTGAAAGATCAGAATGGAAAAAGTACAAATTTTCGGTAATCCAGTAATTTCTCTGGAAAAGGATCCAAGTGGAATGAGTGTGTCATGTCCTGCAGGACCTCTGGAAAATTATTTGAATCCTCAGCCACCTGTGACATGTGTTGTAGTGCGTGTAAATTGATTTGTACGTCACAGAGAATCCACTCGTCCGACTTGTCCGAATCGGCTCGATAATTCCCTATACTTCCCTTTCTTTAAATATAGGATTGAAGGATTCAGCACCTGTTTCAATAAATTGGCTCTAATATCGCTAGCTATTCTGAATTTCATTATAGTTTGTATTTTATAAATTAAATCGTTAATAGCTCATTTGCATTATGTAAATAGTTCAATAATGTGTAAATTTTCTATTTTGCAACCAGTTCGACAATCGGTCTGTCGTGGCTGCTCCAAAGTCTTACAAGACTGTTTTATAATTTATAATTTATATTTTTGATATTATTAATATAATTTTTTTATAATTAAAGTATTGATAACACATTATCAAGGGGAGCAAANTAAATTAAAAAAAAAAAAAAAAATGATTGAACGAAAATTTTAGCCGTGGTGATATAAGATTTTAAAAGTCGGTCCTAAGTCGATAAAAGAAACACAATTACAAAATGTACATTTTTATTGTTCACCGACGTTTTGACCAACATTTCAAGTCATCTCCAGGTATAACATAATATAGAGAGAGGTGCTGTTGTCAAAATAACAACTAGGAGTCTATGTAACCTAGCTGTGGAGATTTCTCCATTTTTACAACAGCTCCCCTCCCACTTTCATGATAGCTCTGGAGATGACTTACAATGTAAGCAGAAATATAGGCGAATAATTTAAAAAAAAAGAAACGCATTTGTAAGAAAATATTATTGTCATTTTATCGGCATTTGGCCCTAAACCTAATTATCTCTTAAATTGATATTTCACTAAATTTTTGTAAAATTTAAACAACAAGAACCAGCAGATTTAGCGGAGTACCTCCAGGGGCTTGAGTGTTCAGAACAGCATGTCAGCAGACAATTATTTCCCAAGAGTGGTATAATTAGGGAGACGACACTACAGGAAATGAGAACACCCCCCCTCCCTTCTCTGACCCATGTACACCTCCCCAAGCCCAACCCTTCCGACCTATTCCCTCAACCTAACAACTCATCCCCTACCCACAAAGACCCATCTCTCCGACAACTGCCGAATCTCTGCCTCGCCCTAACTATTCTTAACTAAAAAACCAACCCAACTCCCGTCTACGCCAACCCTTCCCCCTCCAGACCTACCTCCCCTCGACCTACCAACCCCTCCCCTCCAACCCGACCTATCTCTGGTCCTCATTTCACCCTGACTCGCCAAATACTTTAATTTCCTCTCCCAACCCTTCCAGTCCCCACTTTCATCAGATCAAATATTAACTCTCCCCTTCTACTTACGAGTAATACTGGAACTTGAATCCTTTTACTAAAAATAATCTCTTATGCGAATGATTTCAATTTCGAACACGGCTTGCGATTTTTTAATAATGAAATTCCTACACACAGAAGCGATGTCAACTAAGCGAATTCCTTATCGTTGTACCTAAGGAATATTTTTATTTGAAATTTCCATCTCAGGTAATCCCCACAATTATAGAATATTTTTATCAATGCATTCAGTTTCATTTCTTTATACTAAATATTTTAGTTTTAATGTTCCTATCACTAATCCAAAAAAATATTTTTGTCACAAATGATATTTTAGATACATTTTACATTTAAATACGATTTGATAAATTTTATTAAGAAAACAAATAATTTCGGCTTATAACCCCGTAAAATTAAAATATTCGGTTTAGGTCTCTACTAATATTCAAAAGCGCAAATACTTAAATATTTATTTCGTTACCAAAAATATTTGTGTTGAGTTTCACGGCACTCAACTAAATTTAAAGCCCAATTTTATTTTATTTTATTTTTTTGTTTTAGAATCTATTAGAATGTGGAGCCATCAGCAGATGGTGTAAATAAAAAAAAATTGGTATGGTGGACATGTGAGGTAAGGCGCACCAAATGGTCCCCCCCCCCCCAAACATTTAGCTAACGACTTAAGTAGGACCGGACAACATATGTAGCACATGTTGTGTAGTGTTTGGCTGGCCGATAAGATTGTTATGAAAGCGAGTGTAGAAAATTTGTATGTATTTTTGAATTGTGTAGATGTTACAGTCTGTGTGTAATGTGGTTTGAGGCATATTTGGGGGCGTTTGCAACTAGACTAAGAATTTTGGGACGTTGAACCTGATTGTGATTTATAATAGATTTATTGGCAAAACCATAAATTTTAATTCCATATGACCAAAGATGTTTAATCAGATAATTGTATATATCTTCATTTTTTTGTTTAATGTTGAATTTGATTTTTGAGTATAAGAGAGAATTATACATTCGTAAGAAATAATGAATATGAGTCTATTACCTGCTACGATCTACCGGAACTTTTGTGTACTACTCAGGATTGTCAAGATCCCTGTGACGAGCAATGAGCTCTGCATAACCTTTCATATTTTGAATTTATTTTATTTTATTTTTTTTTTTTTTTTATCAGTAGCTAAAAGTATTTAGTTAAGTATCAGTCAACCCAACTCCTTATTTTTCGATTTCCAAATAACACAAGGAAACAAACAAATATTAGCCTCAAAACTACAATAAGCAATTACCCATCACTCATTAAGGGGAATTTTAAATATATTAAAGCTAGGTTGTGGCAATCAACCACCCTAGTTCATTTTAATTAAATTATTACGAATTTATTAAATTTTACCTTTCATTTCCTCCAGTTTTGCAATTTGCTACAACTGCTTGAGTTTCTATCGATTTATTGTGTAATTTGCGCTTTAAATAGTAACTTATTTGGAATAAATCATAAAAACCCGTATTATAGCTACATATGTTTTTTAATTTTTGTAAGTTTTAGGTTTTCAAGTGGGTAATTTACTTAATACCTGTAAAAAAACAAAATAATACAATAAGAATCATACTATAAAGTTGAGAACAAAATGGTTGCCAATGAAATAGTTAAATTGTTAATTGTTAAATATTAACTGGGCATAGGTATCAGATAAATACCGGAGCTTGGCCCTTGATCGAGCCAAGTGAGGCCACTCCTCACGACCCAGAAGCGATATGTCTAATCCTCAATGGCACTCACCATCATCAAAATCATAGCAGTTGGTAAGATACAGTAATTTAAAACCCTTTAATCGACACCTAGGAGCATAGGATTTANTCAAGGTAGATCCAAAAAAAAAAAATTTTATAAAACACATTTTTTAAATTTTTACTTTTATTTTTAGTCTACCTTGACCTAACCCCAACAATAAAACTTCTAAAACTAAAAGATAACGTTGACTCTATAGTGTATAAATAGCTTAGTTAAAAAATTGAAGAATAAGAATTTCTGACCTTCTATACAAATATGGTAATCTGGAAGATATTATGTAAATATAATCTAAGTTGACCTATATTGTTTATTTTAGAATTAATTCATTTTTTGGCTGGAAAGGGACGAGTGGAAGAGGAAAATAAAGGACGACCAATTATTCAGAACTGAATAATTGTCAGTATATTCGTTGTTAGTATTTTTTTCAATGGAAAATGAAAGCTCAGAAATGTATTATTTTTAATATTTATATGGCATAACATATTTAAAATTAATTTAATTATTCATTCCTTTATTTTTCTCTTCCAAACTGTCTAGAGCCTACCTCAGTGATCTATCAATTTATCATCATTGCTTTTTTGATTTTTAAAATTATATATGTATATTCATTTATCTACAACCATGCCTGCATATCTGCCTATTCCGAGCCCATAGATAGATTCTAGGACCCACTAGGATCTTCTGTAATACCAGATTCATTCATGTTCTGGAAGAACTTAAGCCCCCTGAAAAGTACTTTGAGAGCATGATTGAGGATGTTCATACCCTTGACTATCGTCCTTCCAAGGTAACGTAATCTGGGATGGGCGATTGCTTAGCAGTTATACCAAATCTCTTCTCGTCTTTCTCCAGGCACAGTCCAAAATGGTGTCCTACAACAGTGACACTAAAGTGGTAACACCACTAATGCTTAGGAATACAGTGTCCACTTAGAAGTCAGGCCAAACAAATCAGCTCATTTCGTGAAAAAGAAAAATGTATTATATTATCTTCTTATCGAAAAATTCAATCAACTGTTCTGAGTTTATACGCCCTCCGAGATGATTTTCCGCTCCTCCGGTTTCTAGGCAATAATTTACTTTCATGTTCTGCAGTAAAACTGTTTTGTGCAAGATCTCATTACCCTGGATTCCTGCAAGCCCTGGCACCAACATCGGAGTAACTCTGTTCCTTGCAAGTAACTCTGTATTTCCCCAGACTATCCTTGAAGTCATAAGTGCCTACCGCCCTCAGTTTAGCCTTATTGACAGAGTTTTACAGATTTTTTGATCTTTAGGAATTTCGTGTAAATACCTTTTTATGTAATCAGAAATAACACAGGACTGCAGAAAAATAAATATTTGTTTTATGCCTAGGTTTTTTAAATTGATTTTAGAGGTATTTGGGGCATTGATTCTAAATATGAAATCAGTTTTTCTTTATCAGCTCCACTTTCTTAGATCAGTGTTTCTCTTAAACGTGCAGTTCTAAATTACACATATAAGGATTAGTTTCTGTATATTTGCCCTATTGTCAGTCTGCCGTCCAGTTAGTTTCAGGAAAAGCCACTAGATGGCATTATCTGTCCGGTAACCTTCAACGCATCGACTAGAGTAAGGTTAGTTTATGATTTCTTACTGTGCAGGAAAGATCGAATTCGGCGTGTTGTGTTTTGGAAATAGTTGTTGTAAACTTAACCTAAAATATATGCGGAGGAAACACTTTAGACGAAAACTCAAAAACTGTTAGTTGAATTGTATATTTCACTAAAATGTTATATCTTAAAAATTTTAGCTGCTAGTCAAAAAGTAATACCATATTTTAATTCAGTGCATCAATTTCATATGAAATCAGCACCGAATACCCCAAGACCGAAACAGCTGTTGCTCTGTGTTATTGTCGCACACGGTCTTAAAGCTTTCAATTTAAAAGTTGGGCTCTGAAATTTAGTCCTGCTATTTATTTATTTTAAATACCCATAAGTACAACATAACAGAAAGATACGTTTGAATTTAAGCCAAAACGATTTAATTCAAATAACTTTTTCTTGGTTAATAACCCTATTTTTTATTTTTCAGAAATAAAGTCAGGCAGGGCCAAAAGTAAAGCTCTAACCTTATAATTTTCTAACTCTGGAGCATATGATCCTAAGGGTTTTCTGGTTTATTTGGAGTATTCATATGCTTATTTTAAGGAGCATAAAGATCTTTGTACTGAGTTTTAAAAGCAAGTTCAACTTTCTCCTTTTGATAATCACAGGATCATGACCATAACCCATGAATCTCTGAACTTGATCAGTAAGTAATATATTTTAGTCTTCTACCCTCCACCTCCCCCACCCCACCACCGCTTATTTTTCCCTAGAAAATTGGGATAAGGTGTGGGTTTCCCAAGGGATGTTTGAGAAGCCATTCAGTGTACTCAAACAAAAAAACAGTATCCGCGTTTTCAAGGGTTAGATTTTTGACGCAATTAAAAAGGGTAGATTATACGTATCATCATTTCTCATAATTTTTGAACATGAGTTTATATACTTATTGACCAGAAAAAACATTTTGAACATCATTACCATCGATCACAACACACAGCGTTTTGAAGTGGCATTTTATTTATTTTTTTTTTTAAATAAAATTTGTTACATGAAAAATTCACAAAATTCTTAAGTCGCTTACAATTACTTACGTACGTTACAATGAAATAATACAATAAAATAAGATCAAACATATCTAATGATGAGAAAGCTTGTGTGTTATCAAAAGCTACTCTCTCCCTTCCTCCTGGGATCAAAGTTGAAAAGATAAGCGATCTCAGATGGCAGCGAGGGTCCGACTCAAAGCTGAGGCTTCTATCGTCCTTGCGATCAGATCTGTAAAGGGTGTCTTCTTCAAAGGGTTGTAGAGGGTTCAGGAACAAGGCATCTTCGAGCTCTGCTGGGATATCAGCTCTTTTGGATAGAATTCTCGCAATTGTTCAATGTATATCCTCCAACGAAACGTCCACGAATACGATATTAGGTGATTAAAGATTAAATTTAAACCTTATTGTAGTATACTTAAAATTGAAAACATCCAAATATTTACGAACTAAAATGTGATCATGTTTTAGGCATTTAGCCTAAAATTAGTAGACTTACTTTTTGTAAGTAATTAGTTTGCATAGTTCGCTTAAAAACAGTAAAAATGAAAAAAAAAATATCTGGTTAAGGAAATCATATTATCGTATGGAAAACAAATAAAAAAATGAATGTTTGCCGTAATTTGAACATGGTACTGAAAGAAAATGGCTGAACCGATTTATACGATGATGATGTATTAATCTTAATTTCTGAAGACACAATGACATTCATTTCCAGCAAAGGGTCTCAAAAGGCTTTGATGATTGAAGCTGTACCCTTCGAAAACAGTAAAGTTACTGTGAAGGAGACTGATATTCTTTCATCACACCTCACATCTATATTCATCAGATACTATTTCTGATAGTACCTATTCTGAAGTACTCACTATTTATATTAATCATTCATCTTCTGGATTAAACATATCTTATTTCTAGATAGTTCTACTGCTGTCTACATAAGTGTGTCCTAGTTCCTTCCGTTACTAGGACAGGTACGCGACTTGTTCAATTTTAGTTCGGGTTTCTTTCTAATCCATCCTTCCTGAACTCAGTTAGAATAGGTCCTAAGGTAGCAAAGAGTTGATGAGCGTAGAGATTATTGGTGGATAATTTTTGTTGGGGTTCAGTCAAACTTGATCCATTAAATACAATTTTAAAAAATGTGTCTTTTTTTTTAGTCCGCCGACATTTCGGTTTACATTGTAAGCCATCTTTAGGGCTATCATGAAGGCGAGAGGAGACGTCTTGCCACTTGAATCAAATGCTTACGACTGACAACCGTTCAACCCTCATGAACATTTGATCCAGGTGGCAAGACGTCCCCTCCCTCCCTCATGATAGCCCTGAGGATGGCTTACAATGTAACGTCGGCAGACAATAAAAAATTCACATATTTTTTTTAAATTGTCTTTTTGTATCAACCTTGACCGAACCCCAACAAAAATTCTCTACCTGTAGTAATGATCGTTTCCATTCCTAACACAAATTTAACATTCGTGTTGCAACGCCAACAGTTGAAGTACACGGCAGACTTTCACTCAGTTGCATAATCCATCGGCAGATATGAGGTTTATTTTATTTTTCCAACTTCCCCTACAGCAACTTTGGTTATTGAAGTCTTTTTAGATTTATTAAGAAGAGTCTATCTTATTAGAGAGAGAATTTATTATTATTATTTCTTTATCTTATTAAAGACGAATCTTCCAATCACGCAGATTTGTTCCAGCTGACATGTAAAATGTCTCTCAAATATCCTCTTTACTCAAAAGAGTAATGAAATAATATAGAGATTTGTTTATTTATAAAAAGCATAATTTATCAAAATAGAGCAATTGGAAATGGCAATTTTCCATTAAAGTATATTTAATTTTACGGCCTAAAAGACACTATTTATTTTTTCTTTAATGAACTTTATAATTAATGAAATTAAAGGAACAACTTCATCAATTAGCAAAATCATGATAATATTACATGGAGATTACATGTAATGTCAAGCACACAGAAGACATTATGTTTAGCTTGGAGTAATGAAACTTAACCCAGAGTTGTTTACTTAAGAAAGTTACATTCTATAAGCGTTTACATGACATGGAAACTTCAAATACAAATATTTATCAAGTGTAATACAGAGAAATTATCTTAGTTTACGCAGCTCCATTGTGTTGGACTTACCAATTTTTTTTTATTTTAATAAACGTAATAGAAGGCAGAAGAGATCAGAAAGTTAATGAGTGGCAATTAGCCAATGACAATGATAAAGAGAGGGTGATTCGTAGATCTGACATATTCCATTATCTTCTTCAATGATAATAGAATCTCTAAATAAAATAATAATAAAAAGTTGTAAAATAAGTTCATAATAAATACAAACCATATATATTCATAAAATAATAAGTTTCTGTTTCTAGTCTGTAGTATTTTTTTTTTACTACTATTATTGCCAAAATAGCAACTTCAATAGAATCGATAAAAATTCTCTAATAGAATAATAACGTATATTAAAACTTTTTATTACTTACTATTTACACTTTTATTGTTTCCCACCTAAAACATTTTCAGTAAAGCTTGACATCAGATTTACTACTATTTCTATGCAAAATAATTTATATAACAAAAACAAATGGAGATCATATAAACTAATTAGGAATAAGCTATGCACGACAAAATTATAATAATAATAATTATAAATGCCCTCCCTCCGCTTCGTGTATTGTCACTCCTTATCTTCCACATTGCCTTCAATATAAATTTCCTGAGAAATAATTCTATTATTAGAAATTAATTTGTGGAAAAATAATCTGAAAACATTGAGAGTTAACTTATAATAATTTTTATCGCAAGGGAACAGAATAAAAAATCTAATTGTCCCAGCCAGGACTCGAACCTGGATCTCCTGCTTTCCGAGCCGGTGCGTTACCGATTACGGTACCGGGACAAGCCTGATAAGTTATTAAATTCCCCGCACTAGTGTTGAGAGTCTAACCTCCGAGGCAGACGAATATATAGTCTTTTGCTCGGAGGAGCTGACATTGTCCAGCTGTTTAAATGACTCTCGTTATTTACTGTTAAATTTTTAAATTTATAAATATTTTTTGCTGGCATATACTACCATGCAAATTTTAACTGCAAGGGAACAGAACAAATAAATAAAAAGACAAGCCGGAGGCTAGACTCTCGAAACTAGTGCTGGGAATTTGATAGGTTGTCACGCTTGTCCCGGTAGCGTAATCAGTAACGCACCGGCCCGGAAAGCAGGAGATCCAGGTTCGAGTCCTGGATGGGACAGTTAGATTTTTTATTCTATTTCCTTGCACTAAAATAAAAAATAAAATTTTAAAAATTGTTAAAATTTACGTGGGATTATATACCACAAAAAAAATTATAAAGTTAACTTATAATTGATTTATAGATAGTTAAAGTGTTATTTATAGTGCAGTTTGTCAAGAAAATACCTTTATATATGTGATGTATTAAACTATCTCTATGTAAGTATACAACAACAAAAAATAAATGAAGTTTTTTTAACTATATATCCAGTTTGTTAGTATGAAAGAAATACAATATTTGCGGAGTAAAATAGCACAATTGCCGTAGAATATTCCACTAACAATGTTGCTCTCTCCATGAAAGCTTTGTTACCAAATTCCCCTCCTACCATTTTGCTTTGGGAATAGAGGTAATGTGTACTCATTTTAGAAATAAAAGGGTTATGTACACAGTCCTTAGCGAGGGAAGAATATAATTGTAAACGTTAATATAACAGCTCGACGTTATTGTTGGTAAAATTACAATAGAAAAGTTTCAACTACACTAAGGGTTTACAGGGAACTCGTTTTGAATCATAGAACTATATTGTTGTAACCAAGTATAAATAAGTTTTAGAAACTCCCAAGCCTCGAAAATATTTTAAATAAAATACTTTAGTGATGAGCTATTCTCAACTCCCCTTTCCCAAAAAAAAAGTATATGTATTAATGTATTTTTTGACTATTTAATTAGTTCACCATTGTTTTATTATTATTACATACATAGTTTTGTATGTTGCAGCAGATTTTTTTCTAAGAAATTATATTTCCGTTGGTGGTGTGACTTAACTATATAAAAAAAATGTTTTAAAAATA
>KZ808884.1:40884-53916 GCA_000696205.2 Oncopeltus fasciatus
GCTTCAAATCAACTGGGAATATCAGGCAAATATTTGTTAAAAACTTCTTAAGCGACTTTAGTGAGTCGTTTACAATTGCTTATGGCGATTTGTAATAAAATGTTGGAAATCTACTGTTTTCTACTTTTACTTTCATAATTCGAAAATAAAACTTAATTAATATAAAATTATATTTATAAATTATATTTTAATTTTGTTTTAAGTTATCCTTTATAAGCTATTTTGGTTGTGTTATCATTAAGTAACCACAATTTATGGTAATATTTTTGGGTATCGTTATTAGTATGTTTATTTAATTTTCTCTTATTCTATCTAAAGGTTGGAATTTTTCTTCATTTCTTTATTCATATTTACTTTCATTCCCTCCCTTTTTATTTCCTTAAGTCTACATTCAGCCTTTTTTCCTCATTAAAATATGAACCTTCAAAGATAATAAACACGGGTAAAAGATGTTAATTGTCTAATTTTCCTAATTATCGTTCAGTCTAACTTTTACCTCAATTATTTCATCTTTTATCAATTTCAGATGGCAATTTTAATGAAAAGAAAATGTCCATTTTATGTCTTCAATAACTTCCTCCTCTGGAAATATTCTGATTTCTTCGTAATAAGATATATAGCAACAAGTTCATTTTCTTTCAATCGCCATATTGAAATTTATCATAGTACTTATGTATCTCATTTCGAGATGGTATCTACTTAGGAACATACTCATTATAACCCATATCCCTGAAGACTCCAATAATTATCAGTAGTTTTGTTTTTGTTTTTTTTTTGGGAGGGGGGGTTCTGTCAATTTTGATCCAAGAAATACAATTTAAAAAAAAAAAGCATAATTTTTATAATCGACATTTCGGCAAACATTGTAAGCCATCTTCAGGGCTATCATGGAGGCGAGAGGAGACATTCAATAATTTCTATAATTTTCATAATTTATAGTCCAATATTTCACCATATAAGACAGTCCAACAACATGCCATAGAGAAGAAGAGGGTTAAAACGTGATAAGGATGTGTTTATTTGCGAAGCACGGCACACTTGAGAAGGATTGTGCACAGTACACCTTTCTAGGCGCCCACACAGTTTAGTTACATTCTGAAAAGCCTTTTAGGTTTTCTTCAGCTAAGGGTTTTCTCAGTAAACAATTATGTAAAACTTCCCCAACAAATTCCATTAATTTTTCATAAAGTAAAATGTAGTTTATTGATTCGTAAAAGTTTTTTTTTAGTAATATAGTAGAGTTTGTCCCTTATTATATGTTTAGCTTAGAATATTATTTTTAATGTTTTTAGGTGTACGTGAAGGCCTGGCATTTAAAATATATCTTATAGCCGGCTTTTGTATTTTAAAAATCTCTGAAGCTTTTAATTCTTATGATACCCCAAAAGGGTATGCCCTGTAACTGAAAAACTAAAATCCCATAGTATATATTTACTTATTATGTATTTATTTTTAAATGTTCTTTAAGTTTCTTTAATGATTATGTGGCTTTATCTAATTCATATTTGGCTTCAAATTTTAATTTTCTTCTTCTTGGTAATTTATTATTTCTTATCTTTTCAGGTTTTTTAGGTTTTATAAGGTTTAAAATAATATCTGAATGTGTAGGCTCACGTAAAAATTTAATGTTTCCATAATTTACATAACCCCTCACAAATAAATAGTATATTCTAAAATTTAAATTATATCATCACTATATCTACAACATTCCAAATATATATCGAAAAGGCCAGTCTTTAATAACAATGCTGACATCGTTCGTGCAACAAAACCATGAAAGAAACAAATCTAAAAACCCTGAATATAAACCTAAAAACAACAAAAGAACTTTAATAACATAAAATAATCGGAAATCTTTGAAACTCATAAAGACATTTTAGTGACTATTATTTTTCGGAATACAACAGGATTTTTGGATTTGTAAGATCGGGGAGAATATCAAAGATACTTTATAAAATCTGTCATGAGAATATAACATCAATATTTAATGTGTGTCAAAGGTGGCATGAGTGCTTAGAATAAGGTTCCTCTACTTATTACCACCAGAAGCCCCCTCTCATTGTGTCTATTTGTCTTTGAATGGGAGGTATAAAATAATTAAAATTTAGTAAAAGATTTTCGAAGATTTGTCCTATTGTCCTAATTACAATTACTTATTAAACAGCCAATTTTGCCTATTGCATTCTTACTGAACAAAACGTTAATGTATTCATGAAGCTAGTCAAATAAGTATTTTGAAATATAAGTTTCAAAAGAACAATTTCGAAAGATTATTTCATAAGGAAAATTGTAAGCTTATGATGTGTTCTCAAAAATTATGAAAAAGTTCTAATAGGAGATAATGTGTTGCAGTGACCAAGTCCACCGGCGATTGGATCAAGTTTTGCGAGGGAGAAGAACGATTTGCAGAAAGTCTGGAAGCTGGGAAGAAGAGCATGGTCAGTTTGTCCACTGCCCTGGGACTAGGACCCGCGCAGAGGACCTACGTACAGCCAATAGAACTCTGTGAGTAGCAATGTACTTTAGCTAGACGTGGAGTCGCTGACCGGATCTGCTTCAGTTCGAAGGGAGGTTTGCAGAAAGTCTGGAAGCGAGGAGGAGGTGAACGGTGGTCAATCTCAGGCACTGATCTGAATCCTGCACAAGGGTATATCATAAGTATAGCTTAGTGGAAATGGTGCGTATTCTTGTTCTGCAAGGGTGTGGAAAGGGTGCTAATCTAGTTGTGCAAGGGTGTGGAAATAGTGCCTAACCTAGTTGTGCAAGGGTGTGGAAAGGGTGCTAACCTAGTTGTGCAAGGGTGTGGAAATGGTGCCTAGCCTAGTTCTGCAAGGGTGTGGAAATGGTGCTTAACCTAGTTCTGCAAGGGTGAGGAAATGGTGCGTAACCTAGTTCTGCAAGGGTGTGGAAATGGTGCCTAGCCTAGTTCTGCAAGGGTGTGGAAAGGTTTACAGAAATTCGGGTAAAAAGAGTGGGGAAGAATACCATACCGCCTGTCCTAGGTGTGAGACAGAAAACTTACACACAGTCAATAGATCTTTGTAAAAAAAACAAAGAAAAAACAATAAGAAACATAACTTTCTATGGTAGAATGAAACGTAACTTTTTTTTTTGTGGCTGTGATAAAGGCTTCTTCTAAAAGAAATTCAAAAGTAGGGAGGGGGGAGTATAGCCAGTTTTAAGTGGCTAGACTCATGGTCTGCTTAGAGGATTTATATAAACCGTACCATGATACTAAAATGATACAAAATAACCTAAGATTGGTTACAGGCTTCTTTACAAGTCAGGTTTGTGTAATATGAAAGTACCAGTAATGGTATTCTATATGATGGTTCCTTTCTCTCTTAACATCAACATTTTTTGAGCCCTCACCGATGAAAATATGTGTGTATGAGTGTGTACATAATCGCCATATTGAAATTTATCATAGTACTTATGTATCTCATTTCGAGATGGTATCTACTTAGGAACATACTCATTATAACCCATATCCCTGAAGACTCCAATAATTATCAGTAGTTTTGTTTTTGTTTTTTTTTTGGGAGGGGGGGTTCTGTCAATTTTGATCCAAGAAATACAATTTAAAAAAAAAAAGCATAATTTTTATAATCGACATTTCGGCAAACATTGTAAGCCATCTTCAGGGCTATCATGGAGGCGAGAGGAGACATTCAATAATTTCTATAATTTTCATAATTTATAGTCCAATATTTCACCATATAAGACAGTCCAACAACATGCCATAGAGAAGAAGAGGGTTAAAACGTGATAAGGATGTGTTTATTTGCGAAGCACGGCACACTTGAGAAGGATTGTGCACAGTACACCTTTCTAGGCGCCCACACAGTTTAGTTACATTCTGAAAAGCCTTTTAGGTTTTCTTCTGCTAAGGGTTTTCTCAGTAAACAATTATGTAAAACTTCCCCAACAAATTCCATTAATTNTTTACCTAATTGTAGTTCATAAATTTCTCCCTATTTCTATTTCTCCCCGATAATTTTATGTAATTAAAAAAAAGACTGTTGGATTTACACCATGTGGAATGCTAGTTTTGATTATTAGCTTATTAGCTTTAATAATTTAGAAAATTAAAAGTATTAAAATTTGTAATTTTATTAAAGAAGCTTTTTATGATGAACGATATCCGACGCCATTACAGTTTTTATTTTGTGTCTTTTTTAGTTTTCTTAGACTTTTTGTGGTTTTTTAAAAATTTATTGATTTAAATAATAAAGATAAACAGTATCTTTCATGAAAATGGCATTACCAGGATCTTAGGTAATAAGAATAATCTCAAATCAAGTTTTTTTGTTACCTATGGCAATTTATTTATTTTAGAATCTTTCACATTTTTACATTCTGGGAGATATTTTAATAGATTTATGGAATGAACTTTTCTTACTCAAAGGGATAACTAAAAATCAGTGAAGTTCAGAAAATATTGTATAATGTACAAATTGTAAAATTTGTATGTAATAAGACATTTTTTACATTTATTAATAATATGGCATGCTTTAGCCGTAATTGTTTGATGTCAAATTCAATTTAAATACAAAAATGTTATATATTACAATTGAATTTGTTTGTTGTTGTTTGATGAAAAATGTCATGAAGTTTATTAATTGGCGACTGTTTTCGATTCTCAACAACTACTTTATGTTGTAATATTGTTTTATTTTTACGATAAAGTATAAGTTGCTTCTCTAGTTTCCTGTTTTATATTCCTTCATGTTAAATTTAAGTATCTAGTCATCTACTTTTTATTTCTCATTTTCTTCCTCAATGCATAATAAAATCCTGCAAGATTAAGAACCATCTCTTGAATTCCTGAGCTCCGAAAATGAATAGTTGTAAAGTACAGTTAGAGTTAATTCGTTTATTATTCAAGAAATTATAGAAAGAAATATGCACCTGATTTAGACCCCTTGGTTTGCAAAGTATGCCAACCTGCATAGCATGTAGTTTGTTGGATCTCCTCAAGGAGCGCTAACATCTTAAAAAATAGCTGTGTCCACTCAAGAAACCTCCCAACTCCATTGATTTAATTATGAAATGATATTCATTGATATAATTGTTAACTTAAAATCTTTCACTAATCACATGTTTAGCACTAGTTTATGTACGATGTTTTATGTATTTTTAAATATTGCTGTTCATAATTATCGTTAGATGTAGATATGTCTCTCCAATGAAACGAAGATTAACAAACTTCTAGTCCAAGCAAGTCGGTAAGCACATATAACTAGTTATGGGGTGATTGAAAAATAACCTAGTAGTGAAATATCTTCCTCTATGGTTTTGTGTGAAGTCGGAACTGACAATAATTGGTGATTCATTGGTACTTGACTGATTCATTTGACTGTCTCTTAGTGATCAGTGATTCACTAGTAATAGTAATTTATTTAAACTAGTAGTAAGCTACATCTAGCAAAAAGTAGTGAATGAGAGCTATGTAAACATAGTTTTATTTGAAGTGTTAAGCAATATATTATCATTTTCATTTTCTCCCTACGCTTAGATTGATAAAAAAATATTTTTTTTAAGTTTTCACATCAAGACAGAAATAATGGAAAAAAAAACTTTGTAAATTGTGAAACCTTCCTTTATTCGTTTCAATAAGTATAATTTAGAAAAAAAATTGTTGGATTCCGCAAGTCTCGCAATTAATACCCAACAAATCCACAGTCAACAATTAACCTGTCGAAACAATTGCGTCCAAAAACGTTGTTTGTACACTATATAGTGAAGTAGAAGGGTTTATATTTATTAAAAAAAAACCGTTTTATTAAATTTAATATATCAAAGGACTGTTCATGTTTTACTCGTAAAATTTGAACTTACCAATACTTGATAACCCTTTTAGCATACTCTAAACTTAGTAAATCCGATTCGGCCTCTTCAAAAAATAAATAAATAAAATAAATAAATATTAAAAAAAACTATACTTTAGTTATCTGAAATTTTCGTAATTTTAGGCATTACTGAAAAAAAAATTCAAAAGCCGTAAATTAGAGATAGGATGTCGGAAAGGAAGAAGGGTTCCGAGCGACCATCAATAGGTATTGAAGAGGTTCTGTAGGAAGCTGTTGAGTCAAATCCGTCCACAAGTACTCGCGAACTTGCCAGGGAGTGTGGTTTGTCGTGAGATACTGTTAATCGCCATCTACTCTCCACGGGGAAGGTGAAAAAGAGCAGTAGTCATGTGGTCCCTAACGAAATTACTCCTCGGCGATTAGCTAAGAGGTTAGAATCACCTGTGATGAAAAGTGGGTTTACTGGCGAAATCAGAATGCCCGCAAGCAATGGCTAGATCGTGGTCAAACTGATTTTTCGGTTCCTAGAAGGGAGTAATATGAAGAAAATGGCGTTTTCCGAAATTTTGAAGTCATCACGAATTTGTTTCTGATGGAAACTCTATGAACAACTGGAATGATTGTAAGCAAAGATGTCTAAGGATTATCTTACATAGATCAACAGAAAATAAGTTATACTCAATTGACAAGTTTATGGTTGTCCTCACACACGTCGAGCCACAGAAAAGTAAAATGAACTTCATGGATTCAGACTCCTACTCCATCCACCATGTAGTCCAGTCCTCCTAGCACCATCGGATTACTTCTTGTTTCGATCCATAAGTTGGAATTGCGGTCCAAGAGTTCTTTGACAGCCATCGCAAGGAATGGTATCAGTGGGGAATCGAACAATTGGCTAGCAGATGGCTAATAAAGTTAGATAACAATGGACTATATTTTGAGCATTAATTATATTCTATATCAAAGACAATAAAATACAAATATTTAGTTTAAAAACGGTCATTTATGTATATATATATATACACCACTTTACATTAAACATAAAATTCTAAATAAAAACTCAAGATATTTAATATAAATAACACAAGTTTTATTAAAGTTAAATAAAATAAAAGATTTGTAGAAACAGACCTCATTAGTTTGAAAAAATGTTTAATGGATATGATTAGCAAAGTTTTCTATATCATCAGCGAGGATCGCAATAAGCAGCTATAACATACTTGTAATAAGGTAACCTTCATGCAAGGTAGGAGATCCACGCTGGTGATATAGAATACTCTGCTAATCATATCCATCAAAGAAACCTACTACTATGCTCTGTAACCGTCTTCATCGCAAGTTTTATGTTTTGCTAATAAGGTAATAAGGTAACATTCATGCGAGGTAGGATGCATTTTATACTTATTGCAATTTATTTTGCCACACTTTAGAGTTATTAGCAAAAAACAGTAAACTCGTGATGAAGACGGTCATAGAGCAGTGGTAGGTTACTGTGATAGATATGATTAGCAGAGTATTCTATATCACCAGCTTGGATATCCTACCTCGCATGAAGGTTACCTTATTAGAGTATGTTATAACTGCTCATTTCTCCCCTTTAAAGATACATTTTCTACTTATTGCGATTTATATTGCCACACTTTACAGTTATTAGCAAAACAAACTCGTGATGAAGACGGTCATAGAGCAGTGGTAGGTTACTTTAAAATAACTTTAAGATAAGATAGAAGGTTACTTATCATTCTTTTAGAAAAAGCTAGTTTGTCCTTTAAAGCTATTCTGACAAGAGAATATTTAATAAGACTCCCTAAAGAAGATGAGACTGAGAAACATTCAATGGAAATTTTGGATTCAACTTTGACAATAGTTGGAAAGTTATCAGTCTCTCTCTTATAAAGTAACATTCTTCGTTATTTTGTAACATCAGCGAATATTTCATAATGGTCTTAAGTGGTATCTTTCTCAAAAAAGAAAACAAACAACAGAAGGTTATATTTAACTTCAAATAAATATCGATTGGAAGGTTATTAATATCTCTTTTACATTGATACAATAAACAGTTGCTTTAATTTCAATAGATCTCTACTGATTTTGTGTAAGACAAGCAAGATTAAATGTTCAAAATGTTACATATATATATATATATATATATGTGTGTGTGTGTGTGTGTGTGTTAAATTTTGCGAGACTCGTTACATTAAATTAAAAATGATTAAACAAGTAATTCCATTTAAAACCCAACTTTTTATATACGGAATACACACCATCGGCATGTTTATATTAGTTATTCTACACGCAATTTACTTTTCCAATGAGAAGTTAAATAACCCACACACATAGGTAGGATAGGGCATACAACTGCTCAAATAGTATGTTATAATAAATTGTACATACATTACTAATAAGGAAATAAACTAACTCCCACACCTTTTTTTTATTTTTAAAAAGGATTTTAGACCTTGTTGCTTAACCCAGAAACGATGGCCATCCTCCAGAATAATATCTTCAGTAAATTATCTTTTGCGAAATGAAGAAATTTCAATTTGGTCCGACGGGTCTGGCTAAATAAAAAGTGACTTCACTAATATGAAGACAGGCAAATGGATCTGTAGAAAGTGAGAAAAATAACGAGGCGAGGGAGCCATTCAAGGGAGCGGAAAGAAGAGCCAAGGAAAGGTGAAAAATGACCAAGTAGAACAAAAAGTACGACGAAGAACTTTACGGGGGCGGGGGAGAGTGGTGGGTTATGAAGGCGAGGATTTACGTGCAATATCTGCGTACCCCGTCCATGTGTCTCAGAACTACGGTGCCGTCAACATAACAGATGTGGAAGAGGTACGCGCGCCCGGGGGTGATTGCTGCTACAACGAATGACGACATTCCAGCAACGGCCATCAGTCAGATCTCGCGAAATCCCAACGGGAGAGATACGATTCCAGCATTACAGCAGTCCTGATATGTGCTACACACTCGTGAAAAAAAAAAACGTACAGAATCTTTATTCCCCGTTTGCATCAATAATTTATCAAAAANNNNTCTCTATATATATATATATATATCTTAGTGGTCCTCGTTTTTTTTAACCTTCTTTAATTTGTCCGGCATATAAGGTATATTTCGTCATTTGCTCTCATTTAAGTCTATCCTAGTTTATACAGCTCCTGCGTGGCGGCCTTTTACTTAAATTGGTTATATTGATGATCTTCAACCCTGCATTATATTTCAAAGGCATGAAAACATTAGTATTTCAGAACATTTCTCTTATGGACCTGAAAGTAATTCGTTGACAGCTAGTTGTAAAATAGGTGACAACTAATATTTACTTACATATTATCTGTCGTAATTTCAAAAATATTTTTTTAAATTCTAGTTTTCTAATGTATTAAAATTAAAATTTAATTAACAATTAAAAAATTTAAAATTGTCTGAAAGCTAAGGCCTAATTCGCAACAATGAGCATAACACAATGGAGAGAACATTCTATTTAGAATTCAGTTAACTAAGACTTGCTTTGATGTATATTCAGGAATTCCAGTTTTTGCTGAGTAAAAAACTCAGTGTAGACCTGTGTTTGGGGTTCGAGGCAAAGCTAGAATCCATGTAGAACAAAGGAGCGGGGACTAAAACAGACCCCCAGGGCTTCTGCGTGGTTCGTAGGAATGTAAAAAATAAAATAAAATGAAGAATCTGAGAAAATGAGACGAGGCGGGAAAAAAAAACAAGGCGTTTTCAGAGAGGTTACGAAGAAAGGTTACAGGGGGGGTAAGAAAGAAGAATGCCCCAACCTGCCGGGCCCTGGGGGTTCCGGGGCAACCAACCAACCCCCAAAACCCCGGCCCCTAACAAGTGGCCGGAAAACAAGAGGTAAGAAAGAAAACATTGCTCAAGCTTCAAGTGATCTTGGATCTTACTGTGATCATTCACTTCATGAACTGGCTAAAACATGTCATACACAAAACGGGAAAACACCTTTCCTACATCAATTGTTTTATATTTAACATAATCTAGCTGTTAATTGGATAATTCGAATTAATCAAGCTATTCACTTTAGTTCCATGACAATACTTGTAAAACATTAAAAGAACTTTACCTATCCTTATTTTGAAGTTAAAAATTATGTATTTTCAAAATTATGTATATAAACCGCATGTATTAAACATTTATTAAGTGTTTATTGTATAATCGTTAATGCCTTTTTTAATAATTGTGTTGTGTAAAATTTATTGCTAATGACCAGGAATGTAGGTGGCGTGAGGGCCATACCTGTACGGGAAGGGACAAATTGAAGGATAACACTTGCTTCCTTGCTTCTGAAAAGAAAAGTAGATTTACGCAGAAATCGTTAATAGACTCTTCTAGACCATCCTCGGCCCTTCCACGAAGTTATGAAAGCCAGCGGTCCCCCAAGTCAGTCTTAGTCAGTCAGTTTCCGCGTCAGATCGCGTTTTATAGTCTTGGATTGGTCGTAGTCTCTACAGTGCCGGTAACAGTGAATTGACAGTAATTTACAAGTTGTATTGAGGCCATTTTGTAATAATCACATTTAATTAATTTACATGCATTTCTTGATTATCTGTAAGTAATTTATATTTTCTATTCATTTATTTATTAGTTATTAAAGACAGTAGGTTCTATTGCTATCAGTAAATAATTATTTGTTATAATAAATTAACTCCAATTTTTCTTTGTTCATAATTATTATAAAACCGTATCCTATAACAGCATTATTAATAATGATAAATTCGTTTAGTTTTAAGCAATTTAGTTTTAAGTAATGTACGTTCTCTTATCGAACATATCTGGCTATTAAATTCTACAATGAAGCGATTATAATATAATTCCTTATCATTTTCTCATTCTTAACAATTTTTGTCTAATTCAATCTTTAAAAATTTTACATTATTTGAATAAGTTTAATAACTCTTGAATCAATATTAATCAATGTTTTTTTTTGGAATGCAACACTGAGAGTTAGGTGTACAGTTGAGTAATAGAGGATAAATTCTGAATTCTCAAAAATTCTTAATTTAAACTGTTTAACTTGCCTCGCAAAAAATTTCTCAAGTCTAGAAGACAAAATGAGGGAAGATATTTTTTTAGGAAACAGTTTTTTAACATTACGCCTGAGATAATAACATGAAAAAGGTATATCATTTTCCAGGTGACAGAAAATTTTAAAGAAAACTCCATTTTTCTTATCTCCCTCATCCCACTTCCACTCACAAGGTAAATGTTGGATTCAATTTGTGGGTGTGCCCATTGGAAAAGCTTTTTTCTCCAAATCTACTTTTTGAATTTATTCACTTCCTCGAACCATCATCTCTGTCTTCTCATGAAAATACATTTCTTTGCTTTTATACTGATACAATAAGTATCAAGTATTATATTCAAAGAGACTTCTTACCCCTTTCAGATTTATCAAGTTATTCTTTTATTTTATTTATGCAAATTAGAAATAATAGATAAACTATATATACAATAGCTTTAGTAATCAAAATTTTTTAAAAATCGGAAATGTTTTATAATAAAACGCACTACTTTCTATTGAAGATGAAAAATAAAATCCACATTGGTTTATAAAGTTGATCACGACTTGATATTTTATTTAATAAAATAAAAATAAACTATTGTTGGGTAGTAGCTGCAAAATATAAGCATTGTCCCCACGCATCATAAAAAATAGATATAAACAAGAGAAAATGGCAAAATTTATCTTACGACCCTGGAGTGATAGATAGCGTAAAACGTACGACCACCATGCTCCGCCTCTAGACTGACTGGGAAGAAAGAGAAGGGAAAGCGATCAGCTACCCTTGTTAAATTCATAAATCCATTCTCTAGTAAACGTGTAGAGTTGTGTAATCTAAGCAGTAATTTTCCTAGTTTCTTTAAATATGGACATAAATAAGAGTAAATAAGGAATTTTAATTCATTAAAAGGAACAATTAATGTAAAAAGTATGACCAATAATTTTATAAAAAAATTTTGTGGCATTTAATCCCACGTAAATTTTAACAACTTTAAGTGCAAGGGAACGGAATAAAGAATCTAACTGTCCCAGCCAGGACTCGAACCTGGATCCAAATTTGAGTCCTGGCTGGGACAGTTAGATTTTTCATTCTGTTCCCTTGCACTTAAAATTGTTATGACCAATAATGTTTAGTTTAGACTGGATGGGAAGATAGTTGAGGAAGAGATCATAAGCCATTTCTTTTTTGGTGACACATGTTATATACGTTAAATGTCATTGCCCCTAATCGTTAGACAATTATATTTCGCACCTTTTATGTCATTTAAACCATTTTTAAAATCGAATAATAACGAAGATTTAACTGTTATAAATTGTGGTCTCCTTTTTCTTTCTCAATCAATTACAACTAAAAATAAATACCCTCTCCTAATTTAAGCAAAATATAAAAATATTCAATTTAGAATAAATTACCTAATATACTTAATTACCTATTATTTATTCAAGCATAAAAAATCAAGATACTACTTTCAAAATACTATATAAATTGTTCACACCCCTACAAGCACCCCTGTAACAAGAATAACCAAGTCCTTGTTTATAATTTGACTACCCACTACCCACTGCCCTACATACATATTATTATTCAATTTTTCAACAGTCAGAGCCAAAACCAGATAAATTTAAGTTAATATTCAAAAATTTGACATATTTTTATGTAAACAGTAGAAATTATTAATAAAACAAATTCAATACTCATATACGCTTCCAATTACATCCATATACTCAAAGAAATAAATAATAATAATAAATATATATATACATAGAAAATGAAACTCTCGTGGCTGCTATATGTAGCAATCAAGATAGAGAGTGCAGTGCACACACAAAAAGAAAAGGCATCACAAGGAGCCAAATTTTCGGCGATCTCTCGCCCTACGTCTGTAAGGAGTGAAGAGAACCTCTGATTGACGAAGGGCGAGAGATCACCAAAAATTTGGCTCCTTCTGATATTTTCTGATTGTTTGAGCACTGCACTCTCTGTCCGACCTGTTTTTGATGACTGAAAATTTTGCAATTTATTCATCCTTAAACCCTCCCCCCTACCACTCGATAAACTGCAGTGATGAAGAAACTCATCTAAAAGTTTCTAAAATAAGCATAAAGATGCATAAATCTTTATAGATGCCTGGTTTTTTTTCAAAATTGTGGACACTGATATAAAAAACAAGAATTATATATATATATATA
>KZ808884.1:60442-73081 GCA_000696205.2 Oncopeltus fasciatus
TAGCAAACAATTATATATATATATTAGATCCTGTTCTTTTACATTTTCTATTTATTTGTTCATTTCACTATTTATCGTTTAATCTAATTTAATTTTCATTCTCTGTGCTTCAGCTCCACCAGTTATTGAATCCTTGCCTAAGATGAAAAAGTCCTCATACCAATTGCCCTCAATCCAAGTACCACAGGTGAAGAAAGAACCCGAGTCAAACAATATTGTTTATGAATTTGGAGACAAGATAGCCCCTGTGAGTATATGCTTTATTTCTTAATTCTGTTTTATTGATATATTCGCGAATCAAATAATCAAATATAAAAAAAACTAAATCTGACAACACTTTGGCTTTATTCATTTATAATATTATATATANCCATCATGGCTTAAACATTTATATATATATATATATATATATATAAATTTTAGAAGTTTCTAACTATTGTTTAAGTTAATGCAAATTCCAGCTTGACTAGAAAATTTACATTGAAGTAGGCAATTAATAAAAAAGCTTTTTCCAAACTCTTAATCCCATAGATTTGAAGGATCCCATTAAATTTAGGCGTCAAGGCCTAAGAGGTCGCGAAGCCAAATTCCTCGGGGAGAGAGGGTTGTTGAGATTGGAGTCCGATGACAGAAAAATGGCATATGGATTAGGGTGATATGGAAACTTGCTGTAAAAAAGTAAAGATAACATCTTGACAAAAGGAAAATTAAAGTCGTGATGAAGGGTAGAGTTGGAGACATAAAATGGAGCGTTAGCAATTATTCACAGGATTTTGGATTAAAAGGATTGAATTAACGGAATGTTGGATCGGTCATAGTAATGCCTTGTCCAGAGTCAGTTTATTCTCTAATGTGAGGTGTTAGCGCCTATTTATAAGGCTGTGTAAGAGTCCGTGGAGTCTGTTGAGTTCTTTTCGTTTGATTTTAGTATGTTCACTCCAGTTTATTCGAGAGTCAAGGTGGAACCCAAGGTAAGGGACTGAATCAGAGAGAGGTATAGGGATGTTATTGTATGTAACATACATATTACATAATGTTACATTATCAGGAAAATCTTTTCTTAGTTAAAAATTTACTTGTACGCATTTGGACTCATTTATTTTAATTCTCCATTTACTGCAACACTGCTGTATAGTATCAGGTGAATTTTGGACGATCGCTTAGTAATCAGCAAAAACATATTATTATTTTAAAATTAACTAGCATGGCTATTAGCAACACATCATTTACTCGTTTATTTATCTACTCAGATCATATATTATTCTACTCTTCCACTTACTCTTCTCCACTCATTTACTAGTCTCTACTCGTCATCGACTCGAGTAGATGGGTATAGAAGAGTAGGGTAGATAAATAGACGAGAGTCTAGTCTAGATTGGAGCAGATGAATAGATGTCGAGTATCTCAATAATCCTAGTTAATTTTAAAGTAATATTCTGACCTTTTTGTAAATTTTTTTCAATCAATCTGTTTGTTACATTTTTCCATAACACTAATAAGAACTAAGATATTGACAATTATTAAATTTCATTTATTCGAAAACTATTTATTTCTCCAACCCATTCGATTTAAATCAAAATTAAATCTATATAAAGCACTTTATAAAGCCAAGTCCAAGTATAAAATTTAAATAGCTAAAGTTATATTTATATTAATTTAATATATAAAAATCAAAGCGAAGATATTAAAATTTAAAATTTTAATAAATAAAGTGACAAATCTTATAGTAAAACCAATACCATTCAGTGACTAAAATTTACACAAAATGTGAGAAATTTCACTCATTTCNTCACTTATGACCTTTTTCCCTTAATCTGTCTCTGACAGCCTTTTTTTTAAATAGGCTTTTATATATTTTTTTTAAGTAATTCAATATTTTAAAATATAATTAACCAATTACTCCCAACCTAGTCCATTCTAAATGAAACATGGGAAATCTGTTTAGCTTTCCCGATAATTTACTATGGTCTGAAATTGTTTATTTTTAGTCCTGCATCGTACATCTACAATCTCATTTATTTATTCCTAGTACTGAATGTAATAAACAGTGTTGAGAAGTAATTTATTTTAACTTTGAATCCATTTCCTCCTATTGATTTTCTAGCAGAAAATCTGTCTTGATATTAAAGTCCCAACCCTCATCTCACTCATTAATCTCATCAAGACTTTTAGTAATTTCATATTGTTTATATTTTCTCTAAATGTAAGTTGTAAATCGCTCTGAGAATCTGAGGAGCAAGAGGGAGGGCCTAGCCCGTCCCTAAATAGCTAATATCGAGTCAGACATGAGCGAGCAGTAATAGACTGATATTGACTCAAACATCCTGTGGAGACAAAATAGAAGAAAAAGGTCCTTTGTATTCAGAGAAGTGTCCTTTAAGGACGGATACGTGCCTTTGAAACAGTTCCCATTCTACGAAAGGGGTTGTAGACAGCTTCTTTTACATCTGAGTGAGAAGCGTGTTACAATTGTAATAAGATTTTAGCGAAGCCCGTCTTCCTTTTGAAGGTGTGACTCTTGTGGAAATTCAATTTTGGCCGCTCTGATTAGAGGTGAGGGGGGGTTTCACTCTTCTATAGGAATTTTTTTTTCTGCCTCACCCCCGTTACGAATAATCCCTTCTAAAGCTTTCCTGCTGGCCTTTTTAAGTAATACAAAAAAAAAAAAAGGTCTGTCTTTCTATACTTTTCAGTGGTTTTTCGGCAATTTCCAAAACCTTCAATCCGAAAACAATTTTCTTTATTATTAGAGAGGTATTAAAATAAAGAAATTTACTTCGATATATATATATATTCTCCTTCCTTTAAATTTCTGAAGAATTATATTCAGCTATAATATATATATTTAACTCTAAAAGGTAGTAAAGCAAATTTATTAATAACTATGAATAATAATAAAAAGAAGAATAATGAAAGAAATAGGAATGTGAAAATATATTAAATATACAAGACAAGTCTTGTTCAAGCAAAAACACATGAATTTAATTACTAAAATTGAATATTCTCTTCTTGAGAAGGGTAATGCCAAATAATACACAATTTAGTTAGTGTGTTGAAATAATTTTGATTGTGGGAAATGAGAGCTTGTTGGTGGTGAGAGCCAATGAAGTAGGGCTGAATGCTGTCTGTGGTTTGGTTTAGTGTGTTCGACTTCCTTGAATGATATTTGGGAGATAATCATATAATATTATATGATTATATGGAGAGACGCTTATATGATTATTTGGAGCTCATTTAATTAGTGTAAAAAATGAAGGTACTTACGGGTGGAAATCAGTACCTCACAGCTCAGTCTCTTTCCTTCTTCCCATAATCTTGAATAACGTTGGTAAATTCTTCGATTTGGCCGAACTTTTCCATATCCTGCTCCTTCCTTCTGGTCTGGCGGACTTTAATTTACTCCTCCAGGTTGAACATGAAGAAACCTATTGACTAGAGAACATGCAACATCACCCAGATACCGCTGACGTCACTCCGCCTAGCAAACAATTATATATTATTTTTAATACTTCATTAAGCCTTAAAAACTTAACATTTACCAATTTTTTTTAAACAATCTAAAAGCTTAATTTATAATGGTAACAAAAACAGGTCTGTTATTTATTAGTGGTCTAAAGTACTACATATTTCATTTTAAAAAATGACTAGGACATTATATAATTGCAAAGCAAGTGTGTGCGGATAACTATAGATATTAGATTAAATAATCCACCGTTTATTTTATTAAATATCAAATCAATTGTATGATCAACTTTGTTTAAAAAGACATACCTCAACTCGTAGGTAGGATCTTAAATCCATGCCTATTAAAATTTAGCTTCTTGGACTTTAAATTTTAGAGTGGATTTACAAAAAAATTTTATTTAAATGTTTTTCTTTTTTTCAAAAGAAGGTGCTGAAGATATTGGAAGATATGATAAGCAGGATTGGATGTGAAATAATTCTCATCATCTTTATAAATTCCTTTGGAATTATCGTAAATGTCTTCTTAATTTTTTGTGCTATGTAAAATGTATGACCAATGAAGATCTATCGCCATGCTATAATTATAAGCTTTGAACACAAATTATGTAGAATGTATAATTTGCTGAATTTTACTAAATATAATTGTTGAAATTAATATATCTGATGGCTTCAGATGGAACCCATCACAGAATCTGTGTCCATGCAGCCAGTAGACTTTGTCTGGGAGTATTGCCGGCGGGACAAGTCGACGCCGATGTACGAGGACATGGGAACAGTGGGGAAGTCTGGGCTTAGCCAGGAGTTTGTGGTTGTCTGTAGGGTACGGAACCTGACAGGTAAGCCCTAGCCGTTAGATTTGATTGTAGTAGACCAGATAGTAGGTTGTAGCAATTGTCTATCCTAAACAGGATAATGTAAGTGGAGTATTTGTAGCGGATGCACGGATTCTGGCTTCCTAGTGGCTCCGAGTACTTCGTATTCGACTTCGTAAAGAAAGACTATAAAGATGGAAATTGTACAAGAAATCGTGCTTCGATGCAGGTTCGAATTCCGCCCAGTTTCAGTTTGTTATCGATAAATAAAAGCTTGTCCTGAGCCATGGATGTTTAAAAAGAAAATGTAACCTGTAGTTGGCCTCCATGACGCTAAGTGGTTAAACGGTAGGCTAACACTTTATTTTCTCCAAGTCAAGATTTCAAAGGACTGTAAATGTTTTATTCCTGTTTATTACTCACCAATACTTAATAATACCTCTAGAACTTACTCTAGGCTTCCTTAATCCCATTCGTCTTCTTCAAAAAATCCTCAGTTTATTAAGCTCCAGGTGACCATTAATGAATTGATGAGGTTCTGCAGGAAGCTGTTAGGTCAAATCCGTCCACAAGCACTCACCAACTTGCCAGGGAGTGTGGTGCGTCGAAAGATACTGTTAGTCGCCATCTTCTCAGGAAGGTGAGTCATAAACAACCAATTTCATCAAATCCTGAAACATAAAATTTTGCGTTGTAATAATGGCAAATTTCATCTTACTTTACATTCAGAATAATTAATTTCAAGAGTGCCTATTATTTCACTCTGTAATTTATATATGAAGAAAATAACTGAAAATATGAAAGCTGAAAAAGTCAGTAAAATTGGGAATATTGCCGTATGTGATCATTGTCTTTTTTTTTTTTAACCTTATTATTAATTACTTTCTACATGTTTATAAGAATACTAAACCCATAATACATTTCTGAATGAAGTTCGTTCTTTAACATAACCTTTGCACCAGAAGTGGGTCATCAATACAACTATACAAAAGTCTATAACATGCAATATAATTTTTATGAATCTGAACTTGAAACTCATTTTTCAACAAAATTCACCTTGAATAAATTTTATTTTCAGTAAAAATAAATAATTCACAAAATACGCGCACACCCCTTGCATCATAATNCGTATCCTTCGCTTGATGGAGAAGCTGCCAAATGGCTGAACTCCTAAATCTCTATTTACAATACACAGGTTGTTTTTTTCCTCTACACATTTTTTTTTTAAATGAAGTGTTGTCAATGAGAAGGTCACGGGGCCATTTCCTATTCAGGCGACGTGGTGGATTATCAGGATGGGTAATACTGGATAGAGTTTGGGCTAAAGGATTGGGATGCAGGGAAAAGACAGAGTGGAATTTATTAAAACGGGTTGTAATGGTGTCTTTAACTAAAGGGATTTCAAGGTCATTGTGAAGTAAGGAGTTTGTGACGTAATAGTGTGCATAAACTATGATTCATAGGATTTTGGGTGGAAAGGACTGTATTCTTTGGATGTTGGATGGTTTAGCGTGCTCATGATAGCACTAGTTGTATACGGTGGGCTATTAGGCTATGTGGCCTTATAAAGATATTTTGAATTCAAACACATCTTTCTTGCAGTAACATTTCAATCACTTCACGACATTTTGACATGTGTTCTAGAAACATTATTCGTTTTATTAACAGCAAGGAGGGCGACTATTATTCACCTGTGAACAGCTATATTACAGGCTCCATTTTTAAACCTTCAAAGAGTCTCTATTAGAGCTCAGTTGAAGGCGTTATTTTAGAATACATCCAGGGCAGGGTATTCTCCAGGCCTTCTGGAGTGGAAATCCTCTTCCCGGTCCATTAGGTTTCAGCAACATAGAAGAGTATGTCTTACATGTCATCTGCTACTGAAACAGATAAGACTCAGATATTTACTATCCGCTTCTATCTCTGGAAATAGAGATGTTTATCGCCCTTACAATATGTCTATCCAATCTATTCAAATGTATCTCTTCTTTCACTTTTCATTGTAGTTTTCCCAAGTCCCTCACCTTAACTACAGAGTTTTGTTGCTGTTGCCACTATGAACGCTAAGGAATCGCCTTAGACTAAGCTCATTAGGGTAAATAAATACACTTATTTTGCAAATTATATATCTGAGAGGTTATTCAATTAGAAACCAAACTGTTTCCAAGTAGATTCCTAATATAATTAGAATATAAATCTAACTTTAATTAATTTCACACTGATTCTAAGCTTTGATAAATTTCTTTAAAAAATAATCGATCTGTTAGTATATAATTTGTTGGGGTTTGGAAAAGATCGTACCGGACCCTAACAAATTCTCTACTAATAATCTAACTCTCCATTTGAGTCTGAGCAATAGCAATCGATCTATTGCTATCGAACAAGTAATTCTGGTATAATCGATACGTATTCAACTGCTGCAGGCGAAGGAAAGGCGAAGAAGAAGCAAATGGCGAAGCAGTGTGCGGCTGCCATGCTTATCAAGACTCTTCTGAGCAAGCAGAAAGCCGACAGGCTCCCAGTAGATGCCAGGCAAATCTCAGAAGAGGAGTAAGTACACAAATCCTACCTACAAAAAAATTAATGAGTTTAGTAATGTTATTTTTTATTGGAAACATAATTAAAGCAAATATATTTCGGAAATACATGTAATCTAGTTATTTTTCATGTATTGAATTATAATAAGAAATTTAAAATACATTGAAAAAATTTTTATATTGATTTGTTCCATAAATCAAATTTTGTTTTGTACTAGATTTTGGCAGAATAACATAATATATATAGAAAAAAAAGAAAACTCAAATAAAATATCATTAGTAGAATTATAGTACTACGGAATTAATTAATTACATTAATTCTAGAATTAACTGATCATAACATTACCCTGGAATTTATATCTAACAATATACCCAAGGATTTATAATATACCTTACAATAACAATATACCTTACAATAATAATATACCTATCAATTAATACCTAGCATACCTCAAAATTTTACTCTAATACAAAATTTTACAAATTATTTTTGGTATTTTTTTACTTTCCCTTAACATTTCTGTCAACTTATCATTTATTTGATTTAAACTTAAAAGCTAAATGCTTAGTTTTATTATGAAAAATAGCCTGTAGATTGTCCACAACATATATATATATATATATGGCACATATATATAGGAATTCACTAAAGTAATTATTAGTGGCTGATATGATAAACAGGATAACCAAATAATTTCTCAAATTTTAGACGCCACGTTCAATGCTAAAATTGGTGGAAGGGTCTTTTGGTTGCACTGAGCCTCTGCTGGTAATGACCAGGAGTATTTCTGGTATAGTCCTGGGAAAAACCAATCCTATTTCGGTACCATGTTGCATTGAATGAGAAAAAAATCAAGTGCTGACTATATACCTTCTCTAGCGTACTGTGGATCGCTAGTCCACTAATAAATTAAGGAGTATGCTGTAGACTATCATCCCCCTCCCCTCTTTGGGCTAATACTGCTTGTTTTTTAAAATGTTTTTTATTTATTTATTTATTTTAGTTTTGTTTGTTGTGTTTAGGAGACTGATAGCTATCCGAGCGATGAGCGAAGTGCTGGACTTCGAGCGGGAGCTGGACCAGATCTCCGGAGAAGAGTACCACCGCTCACCGATATACACGCCACTGGTGAACTCTAGCGGGAATCACGTGAGATGCAAGGCGCTTGGCTACAATGCCGTCGGTAAGAGGTCTTTTGCCTGTCCCAACTTGATGCCTATCTGGTTAGTGATTTCTGACTGCCGATAACAGGTGTACAGGTACCAAATAAACAACATTGCGCTGTAAAGAGTGTGATTGTTTCGGTTTTTTTTCCATAAATAAAAAATTTAAAAAAAAGTTATTTTAATAAATTAAATTTAAATATTTTAAAGAAACTATTTGCTTTAGTCCATATATTTCATTTTTAGTTACACATAGAGGGAATGTTTTAGAGTTTGAAAGAAAAAAAAGTATGGTTCTCTTGTTGCAAAACCTTATTTATATAATTAAAAATCCGAATATAATTCTCTGTCTCATTAACATAAATTTTAAAATTTAACTCCAGTTATTTTAGCAGATTCCCTTTAGAAAATTAAGCTAATAGTTCCATGATGGGACTTTTGATGAATTTGTACATTAGAGAAGTTTAAGAAAAATATTATCCGTCATAATATTTATATATATCTATCTATTTATAAATTATCATATTATTGTATAATATACAAATTATTATACATGAAATGCATGTATAGATGGTGCATATTACATCAGTTGATACATTATTTATTTATTAGTTTTCTGTATTCAGTCTTTCCAACCACTTTGCAGGTTGCGGAAGGACTAAGGCCGTAGCGAAGAGGATGGCGGCGAAGCTGATCCTCGACTTGCACAGGGAAGCCAAGGAGTTAGCGAAGAAGAAGACGAAGCAGAAGTTCGAGGCCTACAGGAGTTCCACGTCATCTCTCATCAAATCTTGAAATGGAGTATGGATTTTATTATAGAAAAATTAGTAACATTTGTGTAATTTTATTTATTACAAATTATTTAGGGTAATATAGTGTTAAAACAGTATTTGCATTAATCCCGCTATCCTGAAACAAGAAAACCAAGCAAAAAAAAGATTGTAATCAAAAAAGAAAGAAGAATATGATGGGCAGCAATCTTGATTTTCTGTTCAATTAAAAAGGTAAATTTTTTTAAATTTAAAAAACTTCGCCAAGAAAGTTCATAGAAGATAAACAATTTCTTGAAATAGGCTTGCACAAATCTGAGTAATCTATGCCTGTATCATTTAGGTGGTAGAGACATACCGATAATTAGGTTTCTCATTCGTAAACGGTATTCTTGTAGGAAAATCAATTATTGTACGAAACCAAGAGAAGGAAATCTTGGCTTAGCCAAATATTGTATGAGAGAACTCCAGGGCGTTGATCAACTGTGTTCCCTAAGCAATCACGACTTCATGGCTAGATGGCGGGATTGGTCTCATTAGATTTTTGGTAAAACTCTTGTTTTATTAATTTTATTGCGTGCAGGGAGCTAGAAAAAAAAATCTTACCACCTCAGGCGAGAATCGAACTCGGGTCTTCCACTTTCCGGGCGGGCATGCTACGATTGCACCACCGAGGTCAATTCTACCAATAAATAAATAGCTAGCATTGTTAGCTCCTTCCAGTTATAGACGATTGTGGCGGCGTTTTCGCTGGTTCGAAATTGGTAAATAATAATAAATATTTAATATTGAAAAGCAGACAGCTAGGTCCTCTCACTGGTCTGCAGTTTTTCCTCCAAAGCGGCCCTGAAATTAAAGGTCTCTAACTCGGCCAAGAGAAAAACCCAAAAATTCAGAGCACTTACCTTCTGGGAATGCGTGGCAGCCGTGAGTGAACGAAGAGAAGTGGACTGTATTATGAATTGGAGGCGCATAAGGCGGCACGAAATACTAAGACTTTTATACTTTAAAACACTTTGTATTTACTGGAAGCAGAGTGGTTTCTGGAAACTGGAAGCAGAGTTCTCCAATGAGAGCTGGAAGCAGAGTGTCTCCTGTGAGAGCTGGAAGCAGAGTGAGANTATATATATATATATATATATATATATATATATATATATATATATATATATATATATATATATATATATATATATATATATATATATATATATATATATATATATATATATATATATATATATATATATATATATATATATATATATATATATATATATATATATATATATATATATATATATATATATATATATATATATATATATATATATATATATATATATATATATATATATATATATATATATATATATATATATATATATATATATATATATATATATATATATATATATATATATATATATATATATATATATATATATATATATATATATATATATATATATATATATATATATATATATATATATATATATATATATATATATATATATATATATATATATATATATATATATATATATATATATATATATATATATATATATATATATATATATATATATATATATATATATATATATATATATATATATATATATATATATATATATATATATATATATATATATATATATATATATATATATATATATATATATATATATATATATATATATATATATATATATATATATATATATATATATATATATATATATATATATATATATATATATATATATATATATATATATATATATATATATATATATATATATATATATATATATATATATATATATATATATATATATATATATATATATATATATATATATATATATATATATATATATATATATATATATATATATATATATATATATATATATATATATATATATATATATATATATATATATATATATATATATATATATATATATATATATATATATATATATATATATATATATATATATATATATATATATATATATATATATATATATATATATATATATATATATATATATATATATATATATATATATATATATATATATATATATATATATATATATATATATATATATATATATATATATATATATATATATATATATATATATATATATATATATATATATATATATAAATGTAACAAAACCTTGTAAATCTGCTTATATTACCCAGCCCTTGTGTTCCTTTGCTTCCAACATATTTGAATGTTAAATTACCACTTCCCACCATGTTTCTAGGACGCTCATGAGTATGTGAGGACTCCCAGATTGACATAATGTTAGCTCAGTCCGTTTTTCAGTTCTATCTCATTTCACTATTCTTAGAACAAAATGTTCTAGTAGAATAATCAATATGTCTTGAATTTCTTCTTGATTATTTAAAAACACAGTTAAAACAATGACAAGACGTTTATTTGCAAACATAATTGAAGTAGTGTTTTAAAGACCTGTAAATTTAATTCCCTTATCTCTCTTACTCCTGTTATAATCTAACAAATCATTGAAGTGGAGTCTAAAATGAAGATTAGCCCTGGAATAATCCTATTGTAACTTTGAGAGGATTAAAACAATGGCGGGATAGTCGATTCTCAGTAGCGACGTAATTTTGAAGTTATTTCTATGAAACTAAATAATCAGAGTAGAGTCAATTGCAATCTGGCAACCAATAAAGCCACCGTACAGCGTTCCACTTAAATCAAATCTATGCATGTATATAATATTAATTCTGTACGAAAAAACATTGTTCAAACATCCCCTATCAGCTTAAAAATCTATCTTCTGTGTTTCTGTTCTTTCGAGAAAAAAAAAACGTTATATATATATATATATATTCGCCTATCCAATTTAACTACATTTGCAGAATTCCTTAATCCTAATCACTTGATGTTACTACACTCTTTCAAATCAATATTAAAAAGATGAATTAGTTAATAAGGTAAAGAACTATTGTCAATACTTAACATATTTTTTTTATTAAGAGAGGTTGATCGCTTTCGAAAGCGAAAATCTCATCGTCAAAGCTCAGGGGTGTAATAGAGAGATGTCCTTTCCAAGACACTGTTAATCCTCTAAATTCAACCTATTGGCTTTCTTCGCACCAAATATCAAAATATTAATAAATTAATTCCCCTTCACGGCCAATTTATTATATGTTTTATATGTAAAACTAAATTAGCCTACAGTTTGTTTTAATACCCTAAAACGTAATTGCTAATCTCCAAGTTCAATCCAAATTGAGAACTTTTTCAGTAACAAAAACTTCATAATTTCTTCAATATAATTTATTTAAAAAAACGGATGTACACTGAAAAATATTTTTGAGATGTATTAATTATAATAAGTCAGTGAATGAAAATAAAGTGGACATTTAAAAAATTTTCAATTAAAAATAAAAATTATTTTAAACAGTTGAAGGAAAAAATAAATTTCTCCAATAACTATGTCTCCATAAATATAGAAAATAAATTTATTATGAAACTATTCTGACTTTATTTATCTATATCTTCAACTTAGCGGATGATTGCTTTGCTCCAAATATCAAAATATTAATAAATAAATCTTTCATCTCAATTTATTATATTTTGTATTTGTATAAGTATATACAATGCCTCCAGCTTTTTTTAATACCCTAAGACGAAATTGCTATTCTCCAAATTCAAAGTTATATATACATATATATATATATTCACTCCTCACTGAAGAAGGGCGAGAGATCCCCGAAAAATTTGCTCCTTGTAATACTTTCTTTTTGTATGTGCTCTGCACTCTCTATCTGACCTGTTTTTTATTGCTACATGTCGCAACCGCGAGTGTTCCATTTTATCAATATATATATATA
>KZ808884.1:85212-95320 GCA_000696205.2 Oncopeltus fasciatus
AAATGAGTTTAGGATGTAAAATGATTATTAATTGGTAATGTGTTGTCTTAAAATTGCATGCCTCCCCCCTCCCTCCCAAGTTTATAAATCATAATAATTTTTCTTGGTTATTCTCTGCTCATGGCTAATTGTATTTTGCTGTTAGCGTCAACTGTAGAAACTCAATTTCTTATTTTTGTCATAAAGTTCTTTATTTGTTACTAAATATTACAGAATTGACATTATTAATACTTTTTTTTTTTACATTGAATATTCTGTTATTTCTTTTATCATTAGGTGATCTAAGTCTTTATTATAAATAATAAAATTATTTAAAATAAGGATTACCAAAATAATTTGATAAATTAGTAATTTATTGAGGTAATAATATCTGAGCTTGTATTCCTGTATCTTGGAGTCAGTAGTTTTGTGTCTTATGTAGTATACTATGTTTTTTAAATATTTACTTCTGCCTAAAATGAAGTAAAATTAAATGCCTTTTTACTAAGTACTGCTCTAAAATACTGATAATAAAGTAATACACATAGGTATGACCCTACATTTGGCTAGGATAATGGTTCGTTCCACTAGAATCTTTAGTCAATCTACTGTTAGAAGCCTCATCAAAAATTATATCAATCCTATATTTGCATGACGTTTTTTCTAAATGGAATTATTTATTGGGTGTTCTTCCTCATCAGGATGTATCTTTAAAGAGTAATAATTCAAGTTGGATATTTTTATTGTTAGGAAAATGATCTTGGGTTTTGTTGTATAATTTCTCGATTTTTTGAGATTGTTCTATTTTATTTTATTGAAACTATGTTTTATCAGTGTTGGATAGGTTTTCAAGGTGAAGCATTCAACATCTTATGTATTTTTTCTCTTTTTATTCGTGCTACATGCATATATATATTGAACATTTAGTTTCACAAACACAAAAGGTTTCTAATACTTTCCAGAATTATTAGATTTCATATGATGTTTTCTTGAAAATGGTTGAGATTTATATACTTTTTAGTATTCTTATAATTGTGAGCAACCAAATATCTTTCTAAGAATTTTATATTTTTCAGATTTTTACAATAGTTCTAACTAAGATTTTCCTAGTTCAGATTTTATTTTCCGTTTTATGGTTATTATTCTGTTTCACATTTGAAGAGATTTTAGTTGTAGTGACTTCAATTCTTACAATAAAATAGTTTATTAGAAATTAAATGTTGCTATAAATATTTTAAAANATATACACACTCTTGACCCGCACTGTTCAGTGCTGATTGATTTTAATAGCACATCAAAGATGGTTGATTTCAAATCAATTGCCTCATCAGCCCTTGCATGTTTGAGGCCATTGATGTCCGGCTTACTCTGGCCTTGAGGGTGCTGTTAAGTGTAATTTTAGGTTTGTGATTTTCTTCCACATAATGCCGTTCATATGTGTATGTGTGTGTACATATATATATATATATATATACATAGATGTGTGTGAGGCAAAGGTAAAGAGTGACTGGAGATTGTATAATATTAATATTAAACTCCTGGAGTAATTAATTTACACGTAGGAAATAATTAACTCTTCATGTTGCATAGGGCTGATTACAAAAGGTGTAAATCAGTGTAGCCATGATGTGAGAGGTTCATGTGGCCTAGGAGAGCTTGTGTGACGTTAGTAGACCTGTCCAGTACACGTGTCGCCCTCACTCCGCCATGTCACCAACACACCTCCGTCCATCCATAATGGCTTCCCCTACGTACGCGTATTTTTAGATCACCTCACACTCCCATCAAATCCAGCTGATCCAAGGGTGGAAGAAGGTAAATCATGAAAATCCTGCAAAGTCTCCTCTTGTATTTCCCTGTGCTAATGCTTTGATAGATGTTAATAATGACATATATTAATTACTTAGTTATTGAATACAATTAACATCGTAAAATCAGTTGTGAGACGTCAAGGTTAAAGTAGAGTGGTCATTAAGTCATATATATTAAATCAACTTAAATGTTCAATTTCGAGAATTTGAAGAAAATGAAAATTTTAGAAAAATACAATTGGTTATTTAATTTGGTTTAATGTTAGTAGGGTATAAAAGCCGGTTCTGGCACTCGCAAATGGGGAAAATGGCGGACACCATCACGTCATCAGTGATGGGGAAGACATAGAGATTTGGGGGGGAACCTTAAGCGCTGCTACCTTCTTTCAAAGAAGTAGGTTTAGAGGTATGAATTTTTAGCGGGAAACTATGGTGTCCGCCATTTTTCCCATCTGCGTGCGCCAGGACTGGCTTTTATACCCTACTAATGTTGAAGTATTAGCTGCTGAATAATAAACATTTTGAAATTTTTTCTACTCAAAAACAATTAACACGTTTAAATTTAAGACTCATCTATTACAAATCTGCCATTTATTTTTTTTAATTTTTATTTATTTCAAAATTAATTAAATTCTGAATTTAGTATTCCTTTTTAAATTAGATTCAATAGTGAAGTATAATTATACAAAATTATTTTCCTGAAATGATCTATCAAGAAAGAAATGTAGGACATAATGGGGCCGTCACTGCCTGAAGTAGTAGTGGAGGATTACACTGCACAACAAANTAATTTGAGTTAATTTTGTTCCATAATTTTTAATTATCTATCTATAACTTATTGAGATGAGAATTCATTGTAATTTGAAACAAAGTCCATTTTATTTCGTTATTTATTTGCATTGAAAAAAAAAAAGAAAAAAAAGAAAAAAAGAACTTGGTGAACCACTATTCTATGTTGTATTGCATAAAATGTTGCACTTTCAATGGCCTTTGTATTAGTTCAGTAAAATATTGCCATTCCCTTTTGCTCAATTTTAACACTTGTGTTCAGTTCATAACCTAACGCATGAAATAAAACAACTTTTGATTTTTTATTTAAATGATTAACTTTTTTACAGTGTTTATTTATGCTTTCAATTATAACTTTAATAATTCCTAACCGCTGTCAATTTAATTAAACCTGAGTTTTACCTCTTAAATAAAAGTGTCAAACTTATGCATTTTTTCTCTTTTTTAGATTTGTTGATCTAGATTTTTTCCCACTAGGTATGCCAATTGTAGTTTTGTTTAATCTGAACTTGACTCATCAACTGGATATTATCTTTATATGTAGTCTATCCCACTTAATAGGAATTCTTGTTTACTTGTTAACATTGTCACTAACTAGATGACCCTCTTTTGTCTGCACTTTTTATAGATTTAATTTTGGATATTTTTTTTCAGTTTTATATAGTTGATATATTCCCATGCATATTATATACAATATTTTTTGTAAACAAGCAGACTTCTTTTATTTGCAGCATGCTAGACAAATTTTTTTCTTTTTCATTTTAATGATTAAACTTCTCCAATTTTTTAAAAAGTTATCTTTTTTATTTTCTGCATTATTAATTTAATTAGACTTTTATTGGTTCTTAATAATTCATGCTTACACACATTTGTACACATGCACATTGTATGTGTGTGCACATAATTCTGTGTTTATTTAAGGTATTTCCTTATTTAATAAATTTAATTCCAGAGCTATTTTTATGATAGATATTTTAATGCAAAATGAAAATAGTTTAAAACTTGCTTGTAAGTGACTTTAAATACCTTTTTACTTTATATATCTAATTTTTTTTCCCCCATATTTCAAAATTTATTTATGAATTTTTTTAATGGCTAAGAAAAGTTTAAATAATATAAGATCAGTAGAAAAAATATATTTGTATTTCCATTCACCTTTAAAAAATAGTGAAATAAACCTGAACATTTCCGTTTGCTGGCTTGTGTACTTTTCTTTTATATAAACAATAATCATTGATGTAGGACTCAATTATACATACTACAGTTGCAAAATGACAATTTGAAGACTTATTATTAATAAAGGTATCAACATATAATGAGAACTTTAGATTTATGAATCATAATGAGGGAATGAATGTTGTATGGACTTCTTTTCATTGTATCAGACCAATATGAATAGTCCATACATTATAATAGCCAGTTTACTGAAAATTTTAATGATTATTGTCATTTGCAGACTTTGAATTCAATTTTTTTTTAAATGATAGCATTGCATGTATTACAGTACATTATTACCATTGTAAATTCATTGTAAGAGAACTTGCAGTTACTTTATTTTTGTAATTTTTTTAAGGGGCTTAAAAAGTACCATGAAAATTTTAACTGAATGTATGTATATATTGATAAAATGTTTTGTTATAAATGTAAATATCAACAATTGTATTGTTGTAAATAGTCACATGTTTTTATGAAAATATTTTTTTACTGTGAATATGAATCATTGTCGGCACCATAGAATTTGGTGACTCTTTTCTCCAGTCTTAATTTGGGAAATGGCTTGTAATAAATTGTACAAAGTAACAATGCTATTAAAACGTAAAACTACTTCGACAAAGGTATTATTGGAAAATGCTTTTTCCATGAGCTTTACAAACCGTCAAAATGTTATTGTATTCCATAACGATATTAAGATTCCTGAGAGCTGGAATAGACTGCTCCCGAAAATATACTTTTTTGTTAAATGTTTTTTTTTTTTTTTTGGGTCNTTTGTGAAATGGGAGTAGGTGAGGTTTCAAGTGGGGTCGAAATTGAGGTTATTGTAGTGATTGAAATAACAGACTTATAGAGAAGAGTTAAGGTTAGTTCTCGAGTCTATGGAATAGTCAGTCTAAGGGTTTTTTGGATCCGAAAGGTGGCCAAGAGATTTGACAGAAGAATAATTTCCATTTGGTTTTTTTTCTCGTTTCGATGTTGTCAGTGAGTAGTTCATTTTCGTTTGTTCCTGTTTCAGAAAATTAGCGGTCTGAATATTGCATGGAATACAGTGTGTTATATCATTAAGTTGTTTGTTAATTAAGGTATTGTATGATGTTTTAATTTTGCATATTTCCATGTTTTCTCTCTGTTACCTATGTAATAATTTCATTGTGCTTTGAAGACCATGGGGTTATGTCTTATACATGGTTTACATAATTGGAGTCATATTTGATCATTTGGTAATACCTTATGTGTTCGTACCTTGTATTGAGTTTACCTGTGAATGTCTATCTGCATGTGTATGCCAATGTGCACACTTCTGCTGTTTTTTATGGCTCAGTTTTTTTTGTTTTTTTACTTGTTCGTAGATTCAGTTTCAGTATGTTGTCTGCCCTTAGTGATTTGGTAAAAAAGATAATAAAACTTCAAGTGGCCTAAGGAAGTAACAATGGTCTAAAAATAATGAAAATTGGACAGATATAAGAAGATAATGGGTAGGAAAGCAATATTAGGGGGGATGAAGACAACACAAGGAGAGTGAGGGGGTAGTTTTAGCCACCAGGACACAGAGGCACTGAAGGCAATGTTTTCAACCACCGTCCCTAAACGGATTCGAATCTCTATACGGAATTCCCGAAGGATACTGATGACGTTCCTCGAGTAATCGAGATAGGGAGCTACTACCGACTTCTAATCGAGTTCCCTCCTCCGGATCCAAGAGTTTATTCTAATGAGCTCCGAACACGTCCTGCGGTCTACCCTCCCGATATTGGATCTTGAGGGTTATTTGTCGGCATCCATACAACTTTCCCAGCTCTGGGGGCTGTAAGACACTGCCGACTCCATTGTCACTAATCATATTTCTCAAATGAAAACAGTACATTCGTACAAGAGATTTGTAAAAAAAAAGCTCAATATACCCTTGTCAATATAATACAAAAAATATTTTCTTTAGATAATTTTAAGGGGGCTTTGTTCACAAAAAGTTTTATAATAAATTGTACAAAGTAACAATGCTATTAAAACGTAAAACTACTTAAGGAATTAAGAGAAATGTTTATAGGTTTATTTTGAAGGAGGGCTAATGGTTTTTCAGAATGTTGAAAATGTTTGAATAAGTTGAAGAAATTTGTTCTGTCAGTTATGTCGTTAACTGGATTGTGTTGTAAGTTAATGTGAACGGCTTCAGATAAAAGGCGTTTGTGTTTTTAGGGTTCAGTTGAAAGAATTGTATTGTAATCNATGTTATTGTATTCCATAACGATATTAAGATTCCTGAGAGCTGGAATAGACTGCTCCCGAAAATATACTTTTTTGTTAAATGTTTTTTTTTTTTTTTTTGTGGGTCGGTCAAGGTAGATCCAAAAAAATGCAATTTTAAAAAATGAGTATTTTTTAAATTATCTGCCAACTTTTCGGCTTACAATGTAAGCCATCTTCAGGGTTGTTGAAATACAATGTCATATGAATAAAATATGAATAAAAATAAAACCGAACAAATTAAAGGATTTACATTATTATTACATAGAATTGCCATAACTAAATGAAATGTGTTATCAAAAGTATGAATGTAGTAAAACATGTAGAAAAAATTCAAAATACAAAAAACAAACTACAAAAAAAAAAAATTCACCACACCTAACTATCATGAAGGCGAGAGGGGACGTCGTGTCCCTAAGATCCCATTTTCATTATTTAAAGGTAGGGTTTGAAACTTGTGAGAAATTTTTGGTGGACAACGTGGTTGGTAGATGGTTGGTGGGTAAGACATGGTAAGTACAAAGGGAGAGCGGCCTACTTCAAAAGGGTTAATACAAAGAAAAAACGTAGGACATTATTGGGGATAAGTAATTTTTGGAACTTGGAGAGGTGTTTGACAGGTTTAGTTTTAAGGAGGGATAATGGTTTTTCAGAATGTTGAAAATGTTTGAATAAGTTGAAGAAATTTGTTCTGTCAGTTATGTCGTTAACTGGATTGTGTTGTAAGTTAATGTGAACGGCTTCAGATAAAAGGCGTTTGTGTTTTTAGGGTTCAGTTGAAAGAATTGTATTGTAATCGAAATCAAATGTGTGTCTTTGATGAATTAGGTGTTTTGTGTGGGCAGTTTTTATTAGTTCTTCTTTATGTCATTTTTATGATTGTTGATTGTAAGGGAAATAGGGAGTTTAGTTTGCCCAATGTAAGAACCATGGCAATTAGGAATGGAACAAGGAATTTTTATGAACAACATTGGTTCTGCAGAGAAAGAGGATGGAGTCTTTAAGGATGGTGTAAATAGATATTAGTTTGTTGTTAGTGAAAAAAAGCAAGCTTAAGGTTAGGGAAAGTTTTTCTGAGGGATTTCTGAACATTTTCAAAAAATTTTGGAATACACCGGAGAAAACGGAAAATGAGGTCTTTATTGGGAGAAGGGCATAGTTTTAGAAGTGAAAATAAATAATTCCTTCACAAGTTTTTTAATGGTGTGAGTAGGGAAACCATTGGAGAGGAGCATGTCAGTTACACGTTTAATATTTTTGCTAAGGAATACCTTGTAAGAGAGTGTGAGTGATCTTTAGATAAGGTTTTCGGCCACATTTATTTTTTGATGATGAGGGTAAGTTGAGTTGATGTGGAAGAGACGACCTGAGTATGTGTGTTTGGTATAGCAGACAGTGGAGATAGAGCCATTGTTTCAATTGTAAATTTGAGACGAGGGTGGTAAGAGTTGAATGCAGTAAGGAACTGGGGGATTTTTTTTTCTGAGTTGTGAATGAGGAACAGGTCGTCTACCGGAAGAAAATGTCGTTTTGAAAGGGTGAAAGGATAGAGTCTAGGAGGTCGTTAAGGGTGATGTTTGAAATGTCGGGGGCAAGGTTATTTTCCATAGCCTCTTATCTGGTTATAGTAATTACCTTGGTAAAGGAGATAGCCGGACGTACAACAAAGGGAAAGGGACTCGAGGTATGTAGACCGGGAAAGTTTAGTGCGGTCTTGCATTGTCGTCCTATGTTTATCAACAATTTGAAGGGATTTATCATTAGGTATGTTGGTGAAGAGAGATTCGATGTCTACGGAGCAAAGATTGTAGCCTTTAGGGATAAGTAGAGATTCCAGCTGAGTTTTTACGTCAAATGAGTTTTTTATATCATATGGTTTTTGTTGCTAAGAATCTGTAAGGTTGGAAGGAGAAATTTACTAAATTTAGATGCGAGAGAGTTTGGAGACAATGAAGGGATTATCTGGTTTGTGGATTTTGGGATGGCCGTAACACCTAGGTGTTAGAGNTTTTATCCGTATAAAAAATGTAGATATATTTTATCAATAATCTTTTTTATTATAAATAAGAAAACGAGTATGCTCTTAAAAGAAAAAGGGAGTAGCATCCAGACGCCACCCAACTGCCCCCACTAGGGGTCCTCACCTGGCAATTTGCAGCCTGTGGTTAATGTGTTAAGTGAAAAAGAAGTTCTCACTCTCCATCTTATGACAATTTAAATGTTCTAGTAAGTAAGATGTATTAAGAAATGCTTGTAAATGAATCTGATGAAAAATAATCTAAATATATTACAAATGCCATCATATTTACATTATACTTCCAAAACACATGTAATTGACTCAGGATTTATACGCTTTCGTGAACATTCAACAATGCCAGAATGAACTTAAAATGTGTTTTATGAATATTTACCTCACTCTGGTTCAATTTTCTACTGCTGGTTAGGCAGAGAATGTAACTTAAAACTATTGTGATGGGTATATAAAACTGACTTACTCAGAACTATTGTGTTGGGTATACAAAACTGACTTGCTCAGACAGAGAATATAGAGCCATTTGATAGTTGAGTCAATGTTGAAAGTCATAACATATAAAGTCATAACCATTAACATAAATGGTTAAGTCGCAATAGTGCCTCCTATCCTATATATTTATGGATCCTCCCATCCCGATCCTAAAACTGCTTCTAAAAACCTACAAGATCACCTCGAAAAAATCAAACAATGGTGTGGAAAATGGAGAATAAAAATCAATAAAGAAAACTGTGTTCAAGTTAATTTCCAACTGTGAAAGAATGACTTCCCTGAAATTGTGAAATTTAACAATATTCCTTTACCACAATCAAATTCCGTTTGTTACATTGTGTTCCATCTTGACTCATGACTTACATGGGGAGAACATACTAAAATTAAAAGACAAGAACCCAATCAGCGATATGGACTTTTATACAGACTCATGAATAAGAAATCCAATCTTACGACTGAAAACAATCTGACGCTCTACAAAACCTTATTACGACCAATCTGGACTTACGGAGTAGAAATCTGGGGTGCCACCAAGCCTTCCTACATCAAAAGAATCCAGTCTTTTCAATCCAAAACCCTGAGAATAATTGCAAATGCTCCCTATTACGTATCCAATTCTTCCCTTCACCACGATCTTAATATTCCTTTTGTTCAAGGCCTCATTTCTTCCCGCTTCATCCTTTTCCATGATAAACTGCCATACCATTCTAATCCACTAGTACAGACCATGTCTTCCAACTCCAATCCCTACAACTCTCCCTGTCGACTCAAATGAAGATGGCCCAGTGACCTCCTGGGGACATAGTCTTTAAATAATTTGAGAGTGGTGTATTGGTCACCTTTTCTCCTCATGTGATTGACATTGAATGTCATTTTTTAAAATTTAATTGTAATCAAATTACAAAATGTTTTTTTTTTATTTAACAGAATATAATAAATAAATGAAAGTTTATAAAAAAAAAAAAATATCAATANATTTTTTTTAATAATAAAAATTAAAGTCTTCAATGTTTTATCTTTTTTAATAAATAAATGCCGGAAGGGGTGCGAAGATCTTCCAGAAATAAAATAGATAAAAGAATATTAGTTTAGAGACCTTTTTGAAGTGGTTCTTTTTTGAGGTTCTACTTAGCGTTTCGCAGTACGCTGAACAACTGTATGTGGCTTACTGTATCGCCTCTTACGTAAATGGCAACACCATAGAAATGTACTGAATGAGTTTTAGATAGGGGTTAAAAGAACGCATTCCACTGTAGATAATAATAATGTGCACTTTTATATTCAAATAAAATTGTATTATACAAGATTGGTCATCTTTCATTGATCTTTCTGTTGCTCTTAACTGCAATCTTTGATTTAGAAGCTAGAAATCATTTGAATTGTTGCGGCAGGGTTTCAAGGGGTTGAAAAGGGTCGAAGGTTCATGGGGAAGGAATAAAAACATCATTACATAAATCTGATGGTTCAAATTTGAATTAATTGCTTCCTGGTTCCTTATTTCATATATAAGGTCATAGGAACGAAAAAAAAAATATATCTATATCTATAT
>KZ808884.1:114119-124142 GCA_000696205.2 Oncopeltus fasciatus
TTAAATAAAAATTTTGATATGTTTACAAATTATAAAATTGATATAATTATTATGTAACATTTACTATTTATAATATGTAGGTCATTAAACATTTTTATTGTTATTATTCTGAAATTTTCAGAATTTTCAGTTAGCTGACCAAGACATATTAGTTAGTAGATATAGCTAAGCCTTGCACCTAACTAATGTAACCTACCCTCATTATCAATGTATATTGGTACTTTTATCTTTTAACAAATACAGATATATCCATATTTTATGAACTAATTATAATACAAAAATATATCTATCTATTAAAATATAAACTAATAATAAAATACTTAATAGTATAAATTAACAATTGAAATGGTAACCAAATACATAAAATTGCATATAATATGAAAATATAAATATAGTTATCTATATGAATGAAGATATTAAAACTAGGATGTACCATATTAAGTGTTATTTATAATATTACAAAAAATTTAGCTTTGTTTATCTATATCAGTTTATTGCATCTATTTTAATTTTACTTATATGAACCATCTCTTTAAATAATCTTTTAATTTTATTAGATTCTATGTATAAAATCTATAACTGAATTTATGACCATTCTCAGAAGTGTGTGATATTAATATCAGACTTGTGGCCATTTATTCTATTACTGATATATTGACTGGCCTCACCTACATATTCTTCATCACAGCCCTGGCATGGTATATTATAAATAATATTGGTTAGTCTATCATTAGGAATTTTACTTTTCAGTCTTATGTATAATTTCTTTTAAATAGTTGTTTGTTATTCTAAGTAATGGTTACATTGATTTGTTTTAAGATTTTACTTAAGCGTTCTGATTGTTGTTTTATTTATATGATAAATTTAAAATGTTTTATGCTGCTATTGTTCATAAAGTGTTGAGGATTGTAATTTATTGGTGTATTGTCTAGAGTGTAGATTGTACATCTGTATGAAGGATTCTATTAATGAGGTTCTTGGGTATTGGTTAGTCCGTAATATATGTTTTGTTTTAATGTTATCTTTATAAAATGTAGGGTCATTTAATTCGAGAGCTCTATGTTTAAGGGCTACTGCCACATTTATAGGATGATATGATTTGTAATTTATTTATTTAGTGGTTTTAATAGGCTTTCTCCATCAGTTTACAAATATTTTATGTATGATGGTGGAAGATGCCTCAATTACAAAAATATTAAGATTTTAGGCATAAAATCTAATAAAATTAAAAGACTATTTGAATAGATGATTCATATTAGTAAAAACAAAAATAAATGCAATAAACAAACAGACATAGATAAACTAAGCCCAATTTTTTTGTAATATTATAAATAACCCTTAATATAGTTCATCCTAGTTTTAATATCTTCATTTATATAGACAACTACATTTATATTTTCATATTATGTGCAATATTATACATTTAGTTACCACTTCAATTGTTAACATATACCATAAAGTATTTCATTATTTGTTTATATTTTAATAGATAGATTTATTTATGTATTATAATTAGTTTATGAACTATTGTTAAATTCTAGGGAAGTAGGTGGCGTGGGTACCAGACCTATACGGGAAGGGGCCAATTGAAGGATGACATCTGTTTCCTTTGGTTGGAGAACAGAAGTTGGCATACAGAGAAATCCTGAAGAGAATCTTCTAAATACTTTGCGACACTTCCACAAAGTTATAAAAGCAGCTCACCAGCGGCCCCCCAAGTCAATGATTAGTTAGTCTCCGTCTGTGGCAGATTCCATGTCGGATCGCGTACCGCAGGCTGGTCATAGCCTCTGCAGTGCCAATAACATTGATAAGTGACAGTGATTAACAAGTTATCTTGAGGCCTCATTGTAAATAAGTATATTTAATTTATTAGCTATAAGTAAATTTACATTTTATAATTATTCATTTATTAGTTATTAAGGGCAGTAGATTCTTAAGTTGTGTTGTAATTAGTATATGTAATTATTTGTGATAATAAATTAACTATAATTTATCCCATTGTTCTTAATTATTAGTGACCCATAGCCCGCAACAATTTGGTGACAGAAGTGAGATGAATATTTCTTTTATGGCTACGGTTTGTGTTGAATAAAATGTCTTAGGTTGAAGGATCTCAAAGTAGCAGATTTGAAAAGTGAGTTGCAGGAGCGCGATCTGGATATTTATGGATCGAAATTAGTATTACAACAATGCCTCTTCAACTTTCATGCAGACACTAAAGCCTCAAGCTATGAGGAGAAATACGTTTGCCACAGATCTGACATTAAAATTTTAGAGGGAACTTTTAATGCAAAGATTAGAAAAGAAGTAGTATATGAAAGAGCCACCACATTCAGTCTCTATGATAGCTATGAAAATGGTTACCACTTGAAAGAGGTAAGCAAGATTTCGCTGCTTTAGAAATTCGGATAATTAGAAACACTCCATTTCTAGAATGAAAGATTTACTAAATCAAAGAGCAAAAATTAAGAAAGAATTCAAAGTGGAATATCAGAAAGCTGAAGGATTCAGAGAGATATCAAGCCTTTAAGCAAAAAATTAAGGAGTTTGTAAGAAATGGGATTCGATCTGCTGATTTAGAAAGTTTCCTGAAAGTCTGGGACAATAGAGAATGCTTAGCAGTGTGTTAATCCTTGACAAGAAGGCTTATGAAAATTGATTGAAGTGGTTTGGGGCCAAAAATGAGCTTCCAGCTGACAAGTGTTAGAACTTTCTTTGACCATCTTGCCCATCCTACACAATTTGTTTACCTCTTTTCCCAGGATGAACTAGGTCTTTAACTAACTTAGTGTTGGATTTTCTGCACAAACCCTTCTGATTCAAAGTTCATCTTAACATGCTAAAGACACTTCAGGCATCAAGATCATTACTTTCTAATTAATAATATCATATACTATGTAAATTAATAAGCGCATAATTTTTACCATGCAGCTGCTCTTTTATCCCCTGTCAAGTTTTACAAAGAGAGGATTGTCAGGAATTTGGTCTTAGAAACTACCAGGACCGAATTCCTGACAATCCTCTCTTCATAATTTTTAGTTCTCTTCATGTGGAAATTTGAGGTTTATTTTGAATCTTGATTGGGTTTGACATTGAAATTAATTTTCTTAAATTATCTAGAATGCAACAGTGGCTGTGATTGGTTTATTTAATGAAATTTGAAGTTAAAGCTTATATAGTTTTTCCTTGCAACCACTTGGGGTCATTGGAGGGAGGGGCTATCTACAGGTTGCCACCCCATTCTAAACACCCATGGCTCAGGACCAGCTTCCATTTATAAATAAAAGATTGACCTGGGCGGGACTCGAACCCGCAGCGTCAGGACTGCGAGACCCGTACGGATCCCCTGAGCTAGCCTGGCGCCCCCTAAATGTAATTTGTCAAACAAAGTTATATAAGACGTAGGTTATAAGTTGATTTGTTTTATTGTAAAATTTCAGTTAATGTAAAATCATATGGTTTGAAATTATTAAAAAAAAGAAAAAAAAAAAAAAAACCCTTTTTTATTATTGCATTGAAGGAAATGATGTAAAGGAATATACAACAAAATAAATGTAACAAGAGGGCTTCATCAACTTGTAACCAACCAAATGAGAAATATTTTCCCTGCAATCTAGCTAAAATTATTATGAAATAATATTTTAACATTTTTTAAAAATATTGCAGTTATTGTATTTAAAACTGACAAAATAAAAGATTTTAATTTAATTATTAACTTGGTTTGAAATAATATAAAAATAGAGCAAAACTTCTAACTTACTTGGTCACTGTCACTGAATTCGTAGTCCTCTGGAAAAGGAGGAAATACATCTTCAGTTCCATCATTTTCATTTATACCCCAATTTTCTTCAGTTGATAATTCCCCACAGTTTTCAATGATACATTTCTATTTAAAAAAACAGACACAAAAAAAAAACCAATGAATTAGAACTTAAAAATTAATATTAAGAAAAATTATTATTTAAATATGAAGTTAAAATTTAACACAATAAACAAAATATTTAATTATAAGATTTTAAATTGTATAATAATTATTGGTGGAATCAGCTAAAAAGCCCTAACAACATTGTAATATATCTCTAACATATCCTGAAAAAAGCAATTTCTTTCTAAAAGAACTATTTCTTTTTAGCACTCAAAAGTACTACTATTCACTACACTGTCTGTCGCTAAAATATTCAGAATGTTGTGAAGCAGATTTAAGTTGCTGTTAAAATAAAAATATTTGTTTCTTATAACTGACATGTGATAATTTTTCAAAGAGAATACCTTAAAATAATTTTCTATTACAGCTTAAGTTTGCTAGGTATAAGTTTGGATCAACATGCATCTATCCCTGCTATTTAGAGAAGAGAGTGAAATTAGTTCCATTTAGGTACAATAATAATATGTTGGTTAGCAAAAGTAAATTTAATATTTCTGAACAGGCTGCTAGAAGCTTTTTGTATGAAGAAATAAGTATTGATGAGTTGAAATTTCATTAGTTGAGATGGCACCTTTTAAAGTTCCATTAATTTTTTTAAAAAAGAACTATCTCTCTTTTTTTTTCCTTCATGATATTATATGACAAAATGTAGATTCACATTCATAGTAGAATTATATTGTATTATACAAAACAAAATCAATAACTCTCTATAGAGAGCTTAACAGAAAATGGTTTTGAAAAAAATATATTTAAAACATTTTCCTTGATAATGAGTTTAATGATAATAATAAAGTATTCAAGATAGGATTCTGACTTTCTATTTTTAAAGTGGGATGATTCATTTTTTGTTTTTTATTAAATAATATTACAATGAAATACGGATAATATAATTAAAAAATAATAATCAAATGTTGAGTTCAGCATTCATATCCTAAACAGCTCCAAGCTTAACATTTTTAGCTAAAGAGAGTTAAACATGGCACACACTGGATCAAAACTAAGTAGGCTTTAGAGAAGCAGGTAGATCAGGAGAGGCATTCGTCACCATGGGTTCTCAAAGACTCAGTCTTCTGACATCTAGCATGCATGTTTTAAACAACTTTCACTTATTTCACACCATATTTCAACATAATTTTTCCCCATATCATGGTAAATAATGATTATTATTTCACTAACAATTAACTCATGTAAGGGTGCAAATAGTATTTCAGTCAAGTAAGAAAGACAAAATATAATACTTAACATCAGACATGAATTAATATGCCATGCTTATATAGGAATACATCATATTCCCATAAATATTATGTATTTCAGTACCATATAGTACCATACAGTGCATACCAGTAATATACTGATATTCCTTACCTTAGTAGGTTTGCTGTCTATTGATGAAGTCATCTCAATTTCTTTAACAACACCTAATCCAAATAAAACTTTGCCGAAAACTACATTTGTACCGTCAAGATGAGGACAAGGCACAGTAGTAATGAAAAATTGAGAGCTGTTGGTATTTTGTAAGCCACAATTAGCCATACTAACTTCTCCACCAACATTGTGCTAAAAAAAAAAAAAATAATAAAATTAAAAAAAAAACCTGAAAATGTGAATAATTAAAAAAACAGATAGTCAATATTACTGATTTATTAAACAAGCAGTCTAATAACACACACCCAAATACAGTTAAATAAAATACATTATTTTATATAACTGCAAGGAAATGTATATATTTCTAGTTTATTTTCTTTACCTCCCATTCCTTGTTACACACTCAAGTAAAATCTATTTGATCAACATATATTAATTTTTTTACATTATGTTTAGAGTATAATCTGAAAATAGCTAAAATTGTCATAAGTCAATATCTGAAAATAGTTTCAAACAAATGCTAGTTATGTCATGGAAACAAATATTTTTGAAGACACGTTTTTTGATCATATTTCCTTAATAAATTGAAAATTGGCTAAATCAGATAAGATATTGTGAAAGCTGATATCCCTAAAATTTTTCTAAGGCAAAAATTGAAAATTAACAAGAAATCTTTCATTAAAAATTAAGTTAAATCAAATACTTGAACATTTTTCATTATAACATCATAGTTTTGTCACTCTCTTGCAGCCGCTAATATACATATACTTTAGATTTTGACTTACTAAATACCAATAAACATTTATTTAGTGAAACCAAAATGATACTAAAAATGTAGCAAAACAATGTCTTAAGATGTTTACCATCTTAATCCAAATGCTGGGAAGTCATATATTTCAATATTTTGAAGGACTCATTTTCCACCATACTTTGTTAAATAACATAAAAGTCATGAAAAGGATAAAAGTTAAGGTAATTCTGAAAGTATAGCCAATTTATAATATAGACAAGAGAAAAATTGGAAATTGATAAATCTTTGGGGAAAAGTAATGTAAAACCCACATTTTTGTTGTGCCTCTCTATAACAGACACTAGTTGCACCCCCTACCTACTGTTCTCATATATTTTGTACAATGGTTTTTGCCAATTTAAAATTTAGTTCCTCATACTATTTCTATTTCACTTTATTTTATTTTTTTTTTTTTATATTTTCAGGCAAGGAAGAACTATCATAAAGACTAGAGGAGACGCCGTGTAAGAGGTAGGGTTTGGAAATTGGGATAAATTTTGGCAGAAATTTTGGTGAAAATAAAAAACCTTTTTATTTCAAATCTGTTTTAATTCTTCAGTTCCCAAAACCAAATCCCTGACTAATATTTAACAGATGACTTACTTGTAAGGCAAAATAAATGCTTAGGTGTCCAATCGTCATTGAATTACTTTGATTAAGTAGCTTAGTCATAAACTGCAAGACATACTGCTTCATACCAGGGGGATCATCAGAACCTGCAAGTGTAGCTAGCAAGTCAAGGAGATTGTGTTGAAGTAAATATTCCATACAAGGCCCTACCCCTTCAGTTTCCATCTCTTCTTTCAATAATATCTGAAACACAAACATACATTATAAAAGTTTCTAAAATGTCTGAATGTATGTGCCTGTTATGTATTTAGTTATGATTTGTAAATTAAATAACAAATTTCAAAACAACACTTGTATTTTTTTTGTTCTAAATTCAATGCAAAAGTATTGATTTTATCTGGGTCTGAATGTAATTTTGAAATGCTTGATCATTAAGTTTACTAATTAACAAGGCTACTTTAAGTTTGGAATCTTCTATATTAGAAATTTGCAAACAAAACTGGAATTGAATCCTTCACATATTCTATNTAGTTTCATAAATGAGCATAGTTTCATATTATGGGAGCAGATATATCTTAAGAAAAATAAAAAAGACCAAATGTCCCACAGTCTAATTATCATTGGTATGAGAGAAATATAAAATTTTGAATTTTAAAAAATCTTATCCTTGGTTTTTCATTTTAAAAACTACTATGAAGGGTCAATTAAAAAAAAAAAAGTAAGTGATACCTAATTAAAATTGAGAACATTTTCTATAAGTTTAATAAGTTAGATCTGCTAAATAGGAAAATCATCATCGCATAACTTTATGTTAACATCTCCAGAGATTTTTGGACATTAAAATAGCTCTTAATCTTACAGGTTGCAAATAATCTTGTAATACAAAAAGAAAAAAAAAACAAAAAACCTTTTTAATTAGCTTTAATGTAGTGCGAAACAAGCCTACCTTCATTGGGCAATTATGGATGCATGGAAGCAAAAATAAAAGAAAAAGACTGAAAGTAAGGTTATACTTAATTATAAATTGTCTTAAATTAAAAAATTAGAAATAGCTATTTCTTATTCTATTAATGATAATTACAATTATAATTTACAGCAGCTGCTCAAAATGCCCTCTACCCTACTTCCTCTGGGAGCAGTAACTTCAGCACCTTCTTGTTTTCCTTTCAGCCTCCTTCATTTCCTCAAACATATGAATGAATGATTTTATTGTCTAAATTCCAGTTACAGTCTACTGCCTTACCATAAAAAAGTGTCTTGAAATTTTCTTTTACATAAAAATCCATTTGGGCGAAGTCAGAACTTCTGATAGAGTGAACACAGTGAGCAATGCCGCCTGATCCAACTACCTTCGTAGTTATTAATAAATCACTGACTAATTAACACATCTTATTGCTCATTTTTATAGGTAGCCACTATTCATGAACAAGTGAATTTACCTTATATTAATACTGATGCCCATACTGGTGAATTTTTCTGGGATTCGTAAGTCTAAATGAAACAATTGAGGAAGTTTCTTAATAAATAAAGTAATAAATAAAGCGGATACATTAAGATTTATCAGGGCAAATAGGAATTTTTTATTAAACCTGGTAAAAGGAGCTTCAAAACTTAGTCAACAAACGTTTTCTTTTAAACTGTGGCTTGTCTTTTATATTGTTTATTACCCACTCACTAAATTCTAATCTTGCTCGTCTATCCCTATCTAGCAAAGGTTCAAATGGTTAAGATATCTTAGAGGATCCTAAAATTTCTATGATACTAAAGAAATTTATTATTATTAAGGGGTACATATATGTATATATATACTGGATCAAAACTAAGTAGGCTTTAGAGAAGCAGGTAGATCAGGAGAGGCATTCGTCACCATGGGTTCTCAAAGACTCAGTCTTCTGACATCTAGCATGCATGTTTTAAACAACTTTCACTTATTTCACACCATATTTCAACATAATTTTTCCCCATATCATGGTAAATAATGATTATTATTTCACTAACAATTAACTCATGTAAGGGTGCAAATAGTATTTCAGTCAAGTAAGAAAGACAAAATATAATACTTAACATCAGACATGAATTAATATGCCATGCTTATATAGGAANATATCTTTGGTATAAAATAAAATTAATACACAAAGTATAGTACATTTATCAAGCATTATTAGCCCTCTGCTAGCCAATTTCTTGATCCCACTTTGATACTATTCCTTGACATGGCAGTCAATGAACTTCTGCAAAATTATCAATTTTTTTTCCCTTAAAGAAAATTGGCCATGGATCAAAACAAGTTCTAACCTTGTGTAAGATTTTCGCACCCTCTTTTTAAAATTTTTGAATTTGTTCAAATAAATAATCAAATATAATAAATATTAAATACAGGTTTCAAAAGCTGAGCAACCATAATTGCATATAGTTCCGGTATATCTAAACAATAACAAATGGGAAGAATATTTTTAAATAAAAAGGAAGAAAAAAATAGCCAATAGTCAATGAGAGTCAATTTAAGACCTTTTTACATATAATATTATAAATAGGTAAGAGTTAAGACACCCAATTTAAGACTATCCATTGCAATCCCTAAGATTATTTAACAAATTTCCTAACAAAAATTTGGCACTTAAGTTAAGTATCATATGGACAACACAAAGTGATAACCTTTATGATTATTAGAATATTAGATAATATTTATGATAACAATATTATTATCATTAAATTAGAAATAATAATGCAAACAGTAAATATAAATAATAAAAATTAATTATTAATGATTAATTAATAAATAACAAACCTCTATGAAAAACTGCTCCCTTATAATGAAGAAGTTTTCCTTGGATCCCAAAGCCCTTTTCTCCAGTGCATAAAGCCCGAAAGTTTTCAGCAGTTTTAGGGACAATATTTTTGAATAGTTCAACAACAATACGACCTACTGGAAAAACAAAACATTTCTTTTGAACATTATACTTTTAATGGACAGATTTACATGTATAATATACATGCAATCAAACTTAATAGGTCACACGAACCTTACTCATATACATCTAATTAACAAAGATCTGCCGCCTAAGTGTAATACCTGCCAAGTTCACCTAACAATCCAGCACATCATAGAGGTTTGCCCAGTCTATCAGAAATACTTCACTAGGGAAGGCATTGGAAGAAATATGGCGGACAACCCCTCTACAGAGGATGGGCTGTTAAACTTTCTTAAAAAATCAGGTATAGCCTGGAAAATCTAAATTAAAGAATGAGACATTGTTATTTCAGGAGAACACTTTCGTAGTGTTATTTATTAAAATATTTTTTTTCTATCCTTGTTTTTATTGTGCTTATGTGGTTGTGTGTATGAGCGTGTGTGTGTGTGTGTGTGTGT
>KZ808884.1:124278-140752 GCA_000696205.2 Oncopeltus fasciatus
TTATACGTTATCAATTAATCCATTAATTTAGGTTATTTTTCTTATATTTATGTTGTTATAGTAGTCGAAATAATCCTGATTCCTGTCTTCAATTAACTAATTTATAGTAAATATATTAAAGGGTATTTATAGGGCATAATAACCTAGAAGTTGATTGCCTTCCATTATGATCTACTAATCAGGGGCATCATGCTACCCTCCTTACGAAAAAGTTACTTCTCTTCTTTTAGCCCCTGAATCCACGGTGAATAGACCGATTCCATTGTCCCCTCACACTAAAGTGACCTGTTACTTTCTTATATTGAATTTTATTGTTTTCTACGGTGGTTTTAAATATCAAAAATTTTTCTGACATTAGTTGACAAATTTCACTTTATGAAATTAATGACTTATGGTGGTTGAAGAAATTATAGAATTTGCAGATTTCTACATATCAGTAAAGCAGAAATCTTGAACAAGATGAGATACCTTCTCTCATGTGAAATTTAAGGCGGTAAGAGCTCTGAAAGCTGCTTTATGAAACCAAAGAAATGGCCGACAATCCAATCAAAGCAAAAAATTCTGGTAAGTGGATTTTCAAATTCTTGTTCTTAACTGTTCTGCCATTTATTTATAACATTTAGCCTTACGGTCCACAATATTTTTTGTTTCATTTGCACTTTTAGCAAATGCTCCCCCCCCCCANATGCAGGATACAATGATGATAAAAGAGAACTTGGAACTTACTTGGGTAGAAAATAGTAGTAGTTTGTTGATAAAGGAGAGCTTGGGACTTACTTGGGTAGAAAATAGTAGTAGTTTGTAGAGTGCATAGATGTGAATATGTTGTATAATTGAAGTAAATGCCAAAATTTAGGTAGCTTTTGTTGTGGTTCAAATTTTGTACAGTGGGATGGCTTGTGGTTCCTTTAACATTTTTTTTTCTTCCCCATAGGCCTAGTAGTGTTTCTTCCTCTGGCTTAGCTTGCCATGGTAAAATGTACAAAATATGGGATGAATAACAGCACTAAACCGAGGTGAAAATCCCCAAATTGTTCAGGCTTGCAGATCTCAATCCTGTAGTCCTTGAGGGTCTTTAGTGGGCTGCTCAGAGATGGCGTGCCGCAGAGCCAGCTACCCCCAGTTGCTACTAGATCACACCATTTCTGAACAAACCCCCCACCTAAATTAAGTGAAGCAATTTAAGAAAAAACACATGTTGTAAATGAGCATGAGATTATCTTATAAAAAAAAAAAATGAAAGAAAGCATAACTAGAAATAGAAAAATATCCTAATTTAAAATAAATTAATGAAATTTCATCTTTAAATAGAAGGAAACAAAGGAGTAGGAAAGGAAATGAGAAGAAATTAGATGGCCCCATGATCAACTGCATGGTTAGGATGAAGAGAAAGAATAAGGGCTCGTCAAAGAATAGTCTGTGGGAGTACCCTGATACTTGCCCCCCATCCTTACAACTTCCAACAGACTGTATCCAACTGCTTCCCACTCTGCTTACAAAGGGAAGGATAGGCTATGGAGTGAAGACTGCTGAGGAATGTGAGGGTTGATTCATCAACTCTTGATGAATCCCATGAACCACTCTCGAAATAAGTACTACAAAAACTGTCGGATGTAGATGAAGAGTCAGAACCCTGGTCAATAGAAGCTGAGAAGGAGAGAGAACTATGAAGACACCATTTTCAAACTGCAGAAGGTTGTTACGGACAGAGCATGATTTTTAATTAAGTCCTGTTGATAGATGGATCTGACTTGTGATTATGGCTCTTTATGAATGAGCATATTTATATATATCATTCATTAAGTGAAGATCCAAAGATCGGATCAAAAATCTCCATGAATATTTTCAAGTTATCCAATACTACATTTACTTATTACTTAATATTGAAAAATCCATATTTGCACAGAAATTAATTATCTGAACTAATTAAGTTATAACTAATTATAACTTTGATAAAAATAATCAACCTTATGATTACTTTGGAAGAATTATACTACTAAATAACACACTACATCTTTCCTTATTTCATGAATAAGCTATATCAATTAATAAATAATATAAGAGAGATATCTTGAGATATCTATTCATATCATTAGGTATTGGAAAGTTGATAGGTTAAAAGCAATTTGGAATGTAAGGTAAACATCTTATGAAAGAGATGGATTAATATATATTATAATCAAAGTAAGCTTTTCAATGCTTAGGGGTAATGATGCTACCTTATAATGATTTGCTTAGTTTAAGAAAAAACATGTTCACCCTTATAGTAGATATCATGAAGATTAATCTTTCAGTAAATATGCCTTTAATTAAACAATTAAGCAATAAGAATCAGTTTTATACTAATTTACAGAAACCCACTATTCTTTTGGCCCAATCCATTTAGTGTTTAATTAATTTATAAGATTGGACCATATAAACTAGACCTGGATAAATACTTTCTTATTATTAAGATAGTTTTAACAATTAAAAATTAAAATTTGACAACAAAACTTTTCCTTTTATTTAAAAGAATAACATATTCATTATAAATATCCATAAAGATCTTGGGGATATCCTTAGTTTACATTTATTAATTACCAGGAGACCAAAGACTCGCTTGACAAGCTTTGACAATCTTGAGCTTGTCAACATACCGCCAACGTACCAACATACTCAGGGCAAATAAGAGCTTTTCACAAATTGAAAAATGGAGACATGGACAATCGTGAGTATCCAAAGCAGATGACAGACTTGAACATGTTGAGATAGGTTGTCAATATTCATGACAGATTACAATCTAATGTAAATATTAAACATTCCCATACAAAGGAATCAATTTCCTGTTGTGTTTTTAAAAGACTGGAAAAACCTAATATATTTTTCAGAAGCAAGACAAAACAAAAAGTGATCCCTCTATTTATCATGCCATTATCCTTTTACCCACCGTAGGAAAAATATTAGAGAACTAAATTCTAAAGAGGCTGAGGGCATACTGAGACATTTGCGACTCTATACTAACCTACTAGTTTGGCTTCCAACTGGCCATCTGGCTCAGCACATTGCCAAAACTATTAATTGAAGTTTCAAATTACAGAAATACATTGTTAGGGCTATAATTGATGTCTCTAGAGCCTTTGATTTAAAATTGCACTGGAAACTTCTCTACAAATTTTTTTAAAACCAGAGCAATATATATTCAAAAATATTCAATCATTCCATGCTGGGGGAACATTCTAAGTTTTAGTCAATGGAAACATCATCTCCAACACACACACCTATCAGGAAACATAATAACATTGAAGCAAGAATTTCCTAGAGTGCTACTGAATAGATTATTGTATCTTCTCTAAGCCTACTTAATGTTAAACCATACATCTTCACAAATGTGGAATAAATTTAACTAATGAATTTAATGCGTGGAAATGAAAATTTTGGGTGAATTAGAAAGGGCTGGTTAGGGTGGAAATTAGATAGGAGGGTCACAGATATAGACAATAATGTAAAAATGAAGGCTTATTAAAAAGGCTGTACAAAAAAATTAAAGAAATAAATATGTTAACAAAAAAATAAAATAAATACATTAACAAAAAAAAAAAAAAAAATTGAAGAGGGTGGTAGAGTCAGAATAGTGGGTACATTAGAGGTTAATTTTGTTAGTAAATTTTGAACATATGTTTAAAGCTAATGGAAGAAGTTGATACAACTCTGGCAAATGAATTATAAGTGAAGATGCAGGATACAATGATGATAAAAGAGAACTTGGAACTTACTTGGGTAGAAAATAGTAGTAGTTTGTTGATAAAGGAGAGCTTGGGACTTACTTGGGTAGAAAATAGTAGTAGTTTGTAGAGTGCATAGATGTGAATATGTTGTATAATTGAAGTAAATGCCAAAATTTAGGTAGCTTTTGTTGTGGTTCAAATTTTGTACAGTGGGATGGCTTGTGGTTCCTTTAACATTTTTTTTTCTTCCCCATAGGCCTAGTAGTGTTTCTTCCTCTGGCTTAGCTTGCCATGGTAAAATGTACAAAATATGGGATGAATAACAGCACTAAACCGAGGTGAAAATCCCCAAATTGTTCAGGCTTGCAGATCTCAATCCTGTAGTCCTTGAGGGTCTTTAGTGGGCTGCTCAGAGATGGCGTGCCGCAGAGCCAGCTACCCCCAGTTGCTACTAGATCACACCATTTCTGAACAAACCCCCCACCTAAATTAAGTGAAGCAATTTAAGAAAAAACACATGTTGTAAATGAGCATGAGATTATCTTATAAAAAAAAAAAATGAAAGAAAGCATAACTAGAAATAGAAAAATATCCTAATTTAAAATAAATTAATGAAATTTCATCTTTAAATAGAAGGAAACAAAGGAGTAGGAAAGGAAATGAGAAGAAATTAGATGGCCCCATGATCAACTGCATGGTTAGGATGAAGAGAAAGAATAAGGGCTCGTCAAAGAATAGTCTGTGGGAGTACCCTGATACTTGCCCCCCATCCTTACAACTTCCAACAGACTGTATCCAACTGCTTCCCACTCTGCTTACAAAGGGAAGGATAGGCTATGGAGTGAAGACTGCTGAGGAATGTGAGGGTTGATTCATCAACTCTTGATGAATCCCATGAACCACTCTCGAAATAAGTACTACAAAAACTGTCGGATGTAGATGAAGAGTCAGAACCCTGGTCAATAGAAGCTGAGAAGGAGAGAGAACTATGAAGACACCATTTTCAAACTGCAGAAGGTTGTTACGGACAGAGCATGATTTTTAATTAAGTCCTGTTGATAGATGGATCTGACTTGTGATTATGGCTCTTTATGAATGAGCGTGTGATGATGCTTATTTCATTTATGACAGTTGAAGGGTTTTTACAATGTCACAAGCCATTCTTAATTGCATACTGTTGAAGAATACCAGCTCAATAGAATATAGACTGTGAGAACTCTCACAAGCAGGATGAGTTAAACTTAACAGAGGAGGCATTTTGAAAGAATCTTCTTAGGAGAAGGTTCCAAAGAAGTGGAATGCTACTGAACCTTGGTATTTAGAGAAGTTCCTGATGGGATAGTGAAGGGAGTTCAATTTAGATCAGACTGCTCCTGCATGAAGATGGTGATATTCTGCTACAAGACATATGTGATCCCAGCTTTCTCTGCCAAATAAAGTTTGTTACACTATCTACAGAGGAGAAAATGTAAGAAAATTACAGAGATAGTAATTTTATAATATACTGCAATTGCATAATTTGGAGTCTAAAGCTTGCAGAGAAAGAATGGACAGTAGAGACTCCAGGGGGTCAGTGAGTAATCTTGGGGCTTGAGTGCCTCCAAACAATAAGATACACCAGATAGAATAGATCCATGTACTGCTCTTCATTCTTGCTTAACTTCAGATTGCAGTCAATGATTTTACTGACCAATAACTCAGTAAGGGTTTGTTGGTTAAAGTAGGTGGATTTTAGTGTTTCCCATGCCTGATTGTGGGAATTCTAGATAGAAGTCCCACAATCTAGTGTTCAGAGCTAGCTTCAACAAGGAATTTACACAGAAGTGATGAAGCTTCACCTTTAAAGGGGCCTTACAAGAATTTTTTTTTATTACTAGAGTTAAGTCACCCTCTGATAGTGAACAAATGATGAGAATGTCTCTTTTAAGTGAATCTACATTGATATATCCCTTGAAAATTATGGGAGGGGAATCTTAGGAAGATGTGGCCAACTATTCATAGAAGAAAACAACTAAAAATGTAGCGAACAATTATGCCTGAAATGTAGAAATAGAGGTTGAAGAGGGGAGATTTTCCTGGTTCTCTCTATTTGCAACTTTAGAGCATTAATATTAATAATTATTAATAAATTATAATTTATTTTTTTGCTGAGGCCTAAATGATCTTCCAATCCTTATAAAGGAAGTCTAATTCCATAACTGTGCTAAAGAAGATCAACTCATTTTGAATCTTGAACTGACTGGAGTCTAGAATAGCTAAATTTAAGCATGCAATCCTCATCAAGAGTATCGATAGCTTTGCGCCCATTTAACAAGAACAACAATGTCACTTTGAAGATAGGTCAACCTCCTAAAAGTGTTGAAGATTCTTCTCCTGATTTTGTTTAATGGACTAGTCAAGATATATAAACAAGAAAACAACAAACAACTTGAAGACAAAAGGATATTAGGAATTTTATACAATACATTTTTATCAATTTAATCAAAACATATTTGAATAAGGAATTTATTAATAATAATATCTTATTAAGTACTACAATAAAATTGTTTAAATTGCAAATAGTTTGAAAAAAATTTTAAATTATAAATTGGGGTATATTTGGGAGATATGAAACTTTAGCAAGGATTTATTGGAAAATTGAATATGGGTAAAATAAGGATAAAAATAACCATTTATGCTACTCTCTATTTAAAATATTTATTCATACATTTTTAGAACAATAGGGTTACTGAAATTTGAAGTTAGATAAGATTACCCACTTAAAAAAAAAAAACTTAATTAAGCTCAGATCCCACCAGTTTGTACTATTGTTAAATACCAAAACATACCTCCACACAAAAGTTGAAAGAACTACTGAATTTAATATGTGGAGTTGTATGTTTTAGCTGAATTAAAGAAAAAAAAAAAAAAAGTGGGCTGGTTTGGGTGGAAATTAGAAAGAAGGACAATGAAATATAGAATAATGTAGTAAAAATAGAATAAAACAAAACAGGCCGTAAAATAATAAATAAGTGTATTTAAAAACACACACACGCAAAAAATTGAGGGGGTTGGTAGAGCCAGAATAGTAAGTATATTAGAGGTTAATTTTGTTAGTAAATTTGAAATGTTTATTTGAAGCTATAGGAGGAAATTGAGATAACTGTGGAGAATAAATTTAAAGTGAAGCTGCAGGGTACAATGCTGATATAGGAGAGCTTTTACCTGGGTAAAAAATAATAGTAGTTTTTTTTATGATAAAGAAAAGCTTGGGACTTACTAGGGTAGAAAAAAGTGGTAGTTAGTTGGATACATAGATAATTAAAGTAAGGACCAAAATATTGTAGCTTTTGTTCTAGCACAAATAAGTTTCAGTGGGTAGACTTGAGTTTCCTTTCAAAAATTTTTCCTTTTCCCCATTGCCATATGTGGTGGGCTCTCCTTTGGCTTAGTTTGTCTTCATAAAATGTACAAAATGAGAAAAGAATAATAGCATATAACTACCTCAAAATCTTGTAAGATGAATATACCCAGACAGTTCAGGCTACAGATCTCAATCAGGGGCTGCCCAAAGATGGCCTTACTGAAGAGCCCAGCTACCCTATTAGATTTTACTATGTCTCTGAACAATATTTATGATCTTCCTGAATCTCCCTCTATAGAAGTGGCAAACTGAACTGATGATAAAATTCTCCTATACAGCTCAAAAACCCCTGAATTAGCTACCAAAAGATCTAAGAGTGACATTCACAAACTCTCTTTAACTTCAAAAGGTAGTACATAAACCTCAATTGGTGATTCAATACAGTAGCTCTTCCTAGTCTGAGTTGATGAAGCCTAACTTCTATGGTTTCCTGAAGACCAGTTTATAGCACCCATGAGTTTACATCAACACTAAATTTACCTCGGGATAACATATAACTCAGAAAATCTAACAGATAGAATATCTAACTCTTACAAACTAATCTCCATGTTGTTCCCACTGTTAAATCATAGAATGCTTAATACTAATATTTAATATCCAATATTTAATAATACACCCTGGATTATTAGGAGCTGACAGATCCATCAGAAACTAGGTAATGAAACACCGAAAGCCTACTTTCAGGAACTCATCATGACATCTTAGAACCTATTTATTCTTTTTTATGTCTTCAATAAAAGTGTAGATTTGTTAGAAAAAATAAAATGAACTTAATAATATTTTTAATAATACATCCAATTCATCCCCCTCTACTCAAAACCAACATCTCCTAATGATTCTTATTTTTTCTTTGCCATTTAAAAGATGTTTATCAAAAGGAAAAAATATAATAATGTAGAAAAGGAAGACGAACAAGTTAATTGAATTTGCAGAATTTAAGTGGGAGAGAATATCAAAGAAATCATCTTAATTTAAACATATAAGACCATGATTATACAAGAAATGCAAGGGAGCCAGAAAAAAATCTTACTACCTCAGCCGGGTTTTTCTGGCTCTCTTGCATTTCTTGTCTAAAATTTAATGTTAAATACCACAACTAAAATCATTATTTAAAAAATCAGACCATGATGTTTCACAACATTTATTCTGTTCCCTTGCACTAAAAATTATCTAAATTTACGTGGGATTAAAGACCACAAAATAAATAATATTTATAGATGTTTCACAACATTCAGGCCCAAAAGATACCAGAAAAAATGTTAAATTTGAAAGGTATTTATTTGTAGAACAGTAATTCTCAAGGTAGATAAAATTTTATAAAAGCATGATAGACCATCTACATGTCCACTATTGCAGGATACAAATTACACTATATGATGCCGAATTCATATGTATATTAGCATAATAAGCTATTCCTTCAAAACAAGTATACACATTCTACAAATTGCAAGCTAACTTTAACTTTTAAGTCTTTGAAAAATGTTGAGTAGTGCAAGTACATTGTAGATCCCTAAATTTTATGCAGTTCATTGGAATCAAGATAAAAATATGGAGCATGATTTGGTCCATATTTTTATCTTAATTCGGCACAGGTTTAGAAATAGGTGAAGCCCATGCTAACATTTAAATAATCCACTGTTCATTTACATACCACTTAACACAACAAATCACAAATAAATATATATTTTTTTTTTTGGTGAGAAATCCCCGAAAATTTTACTCTTTGTGATTTTTTTCTTTATGTATGTTCGCTGCAATTTTTATCCCACTTGTTCTTGTTTACTATATACATATTTTATGTATATATNCGATTATATATATATAGGCTATATAGGGGTTTACATATACATTATTACTTAAGAAATCCATGTAACTAAGAAGAATAGTTATCTTCTTAAATCGTCTATAAAGACACAAAACTTGCACAAGAATGCAAGTAGAGGAAGACAAGAAATGTTAAACTTTATTATAATGAGCAAAAACTAAAACAAAACTAGCTGTATTATTGAAACTCTAGAATAAAAAAATATATGTTAAATTATTTCCCACTTTAAGACCATATATAAAAAAATAGCAACAATAATTACCTTTTTCGCTACCAATTTTGATGTCAAGGAAGACTATTGGGTTAGTGGTTTTTATCTTTCTGACGTAACCCATAGCAAACAATCAAAAATACATAATGTAAATTAAGAAACATATTTTCTTAAATAAAAACTTTAAAACAACAATAATCCAATTTTGAAAATAGTTTGTTGACATCGAAAGCTTTAGAAATACTTAATTCTGTATACAAAGAGATCACTTAGTTATGATGAAATATGACGTCAATTCTTTAGATGATGACAGCACCTGAGCTTATTGAATTTAATTTCGATATCAGCCACAAAAATTGATTTAATTCAATTTTTTTTTACACTCCCTTGGAGTTACTTACAGTAGAGGTATTTTGATACTTATCTCGCTAGATGGTACCCACCTTCTGCACGCACCGAAGTCATTAAGCGAACTTGAGTTGGGCGACGTTTAGTAGATTTATTTATACAATTTAAAATAAGGCGTGCAATTTATTTATCTTTTGTGTATAGTCTTTTATCCTTTTTTTTTCAAACGTTTTATTATAATGCTAATGTATAAATTTATATTTTATTTTAAGAATACATATATTTTTATGTCTATGAAACTTATAAAAAGACCTAAAGAAAACAGATCCCTTGACAAAATGACTTCATAATTTAATATTCCACGATTAAAGAGAATTATAAATAAAGGGGTAGCTTGTCTCAAAAGTTTCATTACTTACAGCATTGTTCGAAGGAGCAAATAATATTTCAGAAGATTGGACCGCTTCGTTAGATTGAGTTTTTTCAAGGTTTATATAGATTCGGCTAAGTGAAAACTATTAATATTTGAGGCAAAACAATTTATTAACCTCGGCAGGGTTGAGCCTCTACCCCCTTTAGTAGAGACATGTTCAATTTACGAAAAAGTTGGAAACGAGTGAAATAGAGGACAAATTTCTTTATGAAAATTAGTATCGTCTCTTAAAGATAATTAATTAGAGATTTCATTTTCTGAAGATAAGCCTAGCAAAGTAGGACGCACAAGTTTAGTCCGGAGTAAAATTGATCATGGTTCTCATCAACCTACTAAACAACCAGTAAGAAGGGTTCCTTTTAATCGCAAAGAGGAGGTTGAAAAAAAATGGTTGATGACATGATTGAGAAAGGGATTTGGACACACCCCATTAGAAACGCCGTAAAGTTCACCGGTTGTTCTAGTGAATAAAAAGGATGACACTTGGCCGTTTTGTGTTGACTATCGCAAATGAAATGGAATTAAAGTAAAATTCCCGAATAGATGAAATATTGAATCGATTAACCAACTCCACATTCTTGTATATTCTGGATATGGTATCTGGTTACTGGCAGGTAGAGTTGAATGAAGAGGCTAAAATTAAACCGCGTTCTCTTCAAGGCTGAATCAGTACCAATTTAATGGTATGCCATTCGGTCTTTGTAACACCCATTACACTTGCTTCTTTGCTTTGGATGTCGCGATAATCGAGCCAAACTTTCTAGAATCATTTCGAAAGGCTGTTCCAAAGATTCAGGCAAGCTGGTCTATTTCTTAAGCCTTCCATGTTGAAGATGCGAAGTCCAGAAAAATTTTAAATTCTGAGATGAGTTTGGTTTCTTTCAGATAATTTATAACTTTTTTATTTGTTTCAGATCAATCTGGCGTGGTTTTTGGCCATATTGCCGTAAATGCAAACATAGTGGCCAGGCCCCGCTCTTTCGTTCAGCTGGGAACAGTTTTTTTAAAATTAAGTGTTTGACACCCTTTCAACCACTCAGCGTCATGTAGGGAGAGGCTATCCACAGGTGGCCATCCCATTTTAAATATTCATGGCTCAGAATATGGTTTTATTTATCGATAATCCTGGGCGGGATTTGAACCTACAGTGCCAGACACGAACGGATCCCCCTATTAAATTACTTATTAATAAATATTTATGTGCTACATAACGTAATATAATGTACACACACACATATTCATACAAACTGACCTTTATGGAATAATTTCGCTCTTCATAATTACCTTATATTTGAATATATTTGTAATGTTTCTTACATTTTTATTTCTTCCTTACTTAGTAGCTTAGTTTGCATAGATTTATTTACTTATTTTTTTCTTCATACGTTTTTAATTTAATGTAGTCTTTTTATAAACATTAGCAGTTCAGGAAGTACATTTGAGGTAAAAACCGCATATTTCTCTTCCTTAAACTGCCCCATGATTTATGTGTCCATCCTAAAAGTAACAGCGGCCGGATACATACGATACATATTGTAGTTACACTTGTATGTAAAACAAGGTTTGAATAAAGGCGGGTGGGAATAGGAATTGGGCAAGGAAAGGCTTTATTTTATTGGTGGGCTTAGCATAATGTCGGTTGGGTTTGGGGGGTGCGAATGCTCCCTTCCCGTGGCTCGGCAGGTGATCATTTCTTTCGAGCTAACAAACTGCCAGGCGAATGGTCTCAGACCAATCCCAATGTCTGGAGACAGAGGGAAAAATAAATAAAGATAGTCTGAAAGATTCAGATGCACCAGTTTAACAATTTGCAACTAAAAAATAAATTATTCTTGTTGGTATGTTAAATTTATATGTTTTAACACAGTTATTTTAAATTAAATTAATTACTAGTTAAAGAAGGTAATTAGTTTAATGTTAAATTGATATTCATCAACCTTCATCTCAAACAAAAGGTTTACTGATTATTTAAAAAAAAAAAGAAGAAATAAAAAAAAAAAGAAAGGATTCTTCAAGGATGGTCTCAGTTCCTTCTGCTTCTTAAATTTAATAAAGGAATACGAATATATGAAATGGGTATAGGAGAAAACTATTGGATATTGCTTAAAGCTTAAAAAATGTTCCTTGGGCGGTTGTCAGGGTAGAGGGTTTATTGCTCCTTACTTAGAAATAATTTGCATTTTAACTTTTCTAATACCCATTTATTATTTTTTTGTGTTAGTATACTCATCGATATAAAAGCAAACAAAATTTAAGGTAATTTAAATTATTTGTGAAGCGCTTTCCTTTATCCGGGAGCCAAAGAGTGTTCACTTCTTCGCGCACTGGGGCTGTCTGACCTGACGTGATCCAGGGGTTGGATAACAGGTGTAGAGACGGTAGCCCCACCATCTGATTAGGAACATATTACGACAGGTTCTTTAAGTAACCTTCTCACATCAAAACATTGAGGAAAACACAGGACAGACTTTTTAGAACTAAGAGCAGAACTGTTTAACAATAACACTGAACAACAAAGTTTTTGTTTCGGGGTTAAAATTAGCTGATTTTAATGTATTTCCACGTGTTAAAACCGAAAATGACCATAAAAATTATATATTAGCTCTTGTTTTCAAGACATAGTATCATTCTATTATATATATATTGAGTTTTCAACAAATGAAATATTTCATCACCAACAGTTGGTACACATGTTTGTTTACATAACACCCCTCTCATCAGCTGTTCATAAGTAGTAAACATAACCTTTGCGAGTTTGTCAACTGTACGCACGTGGTTGCTATTGAAATTATCGTGTGAAGTTGATTTTTAAATTAATTTAAGTGCTGATCTGAAATGCCCCGAAAGTGTGTGAATTCTGTCGATAGCTTTTGCTATATATGTGGTGAAATAACATTTAAGGCTCAGAAACGTAAAATGTCACCTATCATTAAGACTGCCTATGAACATTATTTTGGTGTAAAAGTTGGGGACCAAGATAAATCATGGGCTCCTCATATATGTTGTAATTCTTGTTCCGTCATATTGCGAGAGTGGCTGAAAAATAACAAGCGGGCAATGGCTTTTGCAGTACCTATGGTTTGGCGTGAGCCTACCAATCATACAGACGACTGTTATTTCTGCTTAACTCCTCCCATTAAGCAAGGTTTATCTATGAAGAAAAGAGGAACGGTGAAATACCCTAATCTCCCATCTGCTCTTCGGCCTGTACCACACTCAGACAATTTGCCAGTCCCTTCTCCACACCAAAACTATGAAATTTTAGAGGAAAGTGATGAAGTCTGTTTACAAGAAGCAACCCATCCTTCTACATCCTATGACCCTGATTTTGATGTAAGCGATAGGTCTAGTGATCCGCACAGAATTAGTCAAGCAGAGTTGAGTGACCTTATAAGAGATCTTGGCTTGTCTAAGGAAAAGGCTGAGCTGTTAGGGTCAAGACTACAACAGTGGAATCTTCTAAAACATGATGTGAAAATATCTCAGTACAGACAGCGTCAAAAAGTGTGTAGGGATGCTCCAGAAGTGTTTTATAAAAGACAAGCTAAACGACAGCGATCTTACAATACATCGGATTGACTTAATTGAAATTTGGTGGTCCAAACCTCTTTTATTTGTCAAAACACTAAGAATAATGTTTTTTTAAAATCAATTTTGTACTTAAAATATTCTAAAAGAAACATAACAATATTGTTTTTTGTACTTTCACTTTTCACGTATAGTATAACTACTCTTTAAGATTTAGTGCTGTATATCTCAAAAACCAGAGCTAATAAAAATTTTTCAATGTTATTTTCGTTTTTATCACCCCAAAATTAGTAGAAATAGACTAATTTAGTGTAGGAAACATTCAAAAAATATTTTTTTGTTGTGCAGTGTAATGAAACCCAGGGACGATATCCTGTTATTAGTAACAAGAAATCGAAATTAGTTTTCTTAGGTTTGCTTTAAGAATCGAGATTGATCGATTGACATTATAACAATGTCAGTAATTCCCTTGTTAAAATAAAGTAAAAATGCTCTTTCAATCAAACAATGAAACATGTAATGAAGCCATTTTTATAGAAATTCATCTGTACTTTTTTTGAGACAACAAATACATTATTAATATACTTTTAATATCCCTTTCGAGCAGCATAAATAAATTTCAAACAGAAAAGATAATGTAAAGTATTACACTATATTCTAATTTAAGCGAAAACAAAAGAACATTGAACTTACAGAGAAGCCCAATTTTATGTTCAAACCGATAAAATTTGCGGATACTGAGAAATTATTGAAGGCGTCATTGTGTTTTGTAAATTCGTAGTATAACTGGTTAAAATTTTACCAGTGCAAAAAATGGCAATTTATTATGAATTTCAATACACTATAAATTACCCTCTTCTCAATCAAAGATACTTTTTACAGACTTAAAGTTTATAATTCAACTTCTTCACGGATGCTATTTACGCCAAAAAGAAGTTGCAATTTATTAATTAATTTAATATGTCATTAAAATAATATGTCCATTAAAAATAAAATCACTTTTAAATTTGGCTTTGAACTGTAGAGTCTCTTTATTACTCTTCTTTCTTTCTATTAGTTATACTGTCAATTTTTGGCTCACAATACCACTAAACCCCAGAAAAACAGATGTTTTTGATAATAAAAGAAGAGGACATTTGCGAGTGCAGGTGTCTTGTTCATGTGGCAGAATGTAAAAAAAAAAAAAAAAAAAATGTTAAAACTGCTCTTCGCGATGAAATGGATACTCCCTATTAGTTTTTGAGAAAAAAAAAAAGAAAAGAAAAGTCCAAATTACTAAACTATCAAGAGAGGTGTATTTTACAGGCAAGGAAGTCAAGTCGTATAATGTAAAGATTATATCAATAACTCAATTTTTTAGTACTACTCAAAATATGGCGGAGTAAAATAAATCAACTAATTCCGAACACTATATATTGTCAGAATGTAACATGTACGAAACTAACAAGTTTAAATAACTTGGTAATCCTTACCTTTCTGCCCATAATATCCCATTCAATCTCAACATAACCTTACTTCTTCTCACACCACGCATTAAAAACTCCTTAACCTATATTAGTTGAAAATTCACTTAGACTGAGTTTAGACACTAGGGAATATATTCCTGGAAACTATTAGTCCAAAGGTCCAAACTCATCAGAGAAGCAAAATGAACAATTTTTGATGGAGGTAGTAATTTTAGTATCAAACTATTTGATTTAAAATAAAACATTTTTATGCTTATTAAGCCACTGGATGGAATAATTATGCATTCTAAATATGTTATAATTGTTCCATAAAGTATGACATGCAAGGTTACTCCATCTATCCAGATAGATACGTTATAAAATAGCAAAATATACGCTAGCCTTAACAACTCTTTAAGAAAGTGAATGCTAATAGTTTATTCTAAGTTGATTTATTCCTGTTTCCTGGTTAAAATATTATACACATAGAACCAAAAGCAAATTAAGAGGGTAAAGGAAATCAGGCAAGTGACAAACCTTTAGGAAATATAAAAATAATATAGAAATATAAAAAATATTTAAAGAAGCCCTTATCTCGACAGAAGTAGTTTGAACTATGTGTTTTAAAATAATACATATCACTCACAGTATGACACAATTATTTGATCTAGCGGAAAATACAAGGTTACTTCACCTCGATGAATATATTATGGTTTACTTATGATATCTCCCTGATAAAAATTTGTTAATCATAGATTTACAAGGCCTATTTGGTCAATTAAATTAAAATAAATAAAAGTTAAAGAGAATAAATAAAAGTTAAAAAGAAAAAAGTTAAAAAATAAAGTTTTAACCATTTAAAACAAGGAAAACACTTAATATATGTTCTAAAATGCAGAAAATAAGATGTAGAGTGAAAAAAAAAGAAAAAAAAAAAGAAAAAGAAAGTTGCCAATACTGAATTCGAACCAGGTTTGTCAATAGCTGAGATGCTGTATCTGAGCTACCTAAGTCTATTGATAAGTCGAAGTTACAACAGGCGCCTAATGCTTTGTTTTCTTCTAATAGTTTTCAGTTGTACTGCTGTAGTATAACACTGGCGTTGGAAAGAAAAGCGCATTCCCATTGAGCAAAAGTGAATCTACTCGTCATCATTGAGGAATGGCTTTGCATTATGGAACTGGCAAAATCCTGTAGCATTGATTCACTTTCCAGTAGAAATTGCAGCCGATCCTCAAGTGCAGCAGCCGGTGGTCGTCCTTTGAAGATCAGGCGGATCTTGAAGAGAGCAAAGTGCTCGGGGAATCAGGCAGTTGTGAGGCCTCGAGCCGAGCAGACAGCGGACTGGTCGTACTTTGAGCAATGCATCGGAAATATCCGATAATTATCGATTAATACTCGATAATTATCGGCTGCGATGGGGGCAAAGACTCATAGCGCGTCTCATTGATAAATTAGCTCGTCATCACGAAATTGAAGCACACAAATAAATACTATCAGATGATTTTAGTTGGGGTTCGGTCAAGGTAGATCTAATAAAAAAATATATAAAAAAAAAAAATACAAATTAAAAAAAA